>OZ024750.1:8502148-8519285 GCA_964016885.1 Eledone cirrhosa | reverse complement strand
CCAGCTCTCACACCTTCCCCATCTCTCTCTATAGTGAGCAAATGGGGTCCCACGTGCTGGCCACCCCACAGCCCCGGCGGACAAAATGGAGAAGGCGTTTCCACGGAGGATGGTAAGGGGGATGCGTTGGAAGAGCCATTCCGACCCGACGTTATGATAAATACCAGTTACCGAGGAAGCCATGCAGTGAGGCCAAATCTTAACTCTCAAGATTGTTAAGAGAACGTCTTATCTATCCAAAGCAGCTAGTTGGTGACGGCCTGTATTGACCAGAATTTGTCATATAAGATCGTTGAATTGTACTGAGAGGTGAGTGACATTGAAATATATAATTTTTTCACTGTCAATTTGTTATTGGTGTTAATGGCAGAATCTTTAGGGCGTCGGACAAAATGTTTAGCACTGTTTTATTACCGTCTGAATTTAAATCCTGTATGGCCAACTTTACGTTTCTGGAGACGATATAATAAAGTACTAATAAAGTACTAATATAGTAATGAAATCAATTTAATCAACTTCCCATCCAACCCACCCAATCAAAATTGTTGGCTTTAATCCTAAATTAGAAATTATTATCAAGCTAGTGTTGTGGAACATAACTTAAGTGTTCTTAAATAGAATTAGAAATGGAAGCTTTCGCTGTTTCAAAACATATTTACTTGTTCTTAAATAAAATTATAATGGAATGTTTTGAGATGGATATAAACAGCTTTGATCAGAGAACTATGGTCGGTTTCAAACAGTTTGATATCAAAATGTTTAAAGTAGATATGGCTGCAGTTTCTAGCAAGTTCAGTTACCAAGTAGAATCTTCTACTAATACCAATTGTGAAGTGTATAGATTTCTATAATCTCTCAACTAAAACAAGAAATATAATACGATGGTAAAATTGTCATGTCTCGCTTCTCATATTAACATCGACTGCCTGTAATAGTTATTGCTAATATTGTACTCATTTCTGTTGTTGTTCCTTTCGTTGTGTATTATTATTATTATTATTATTATTATTTTGCATCAACATCAGCACTATCTCCTCCTCCTCCTCGTTGCTGTTATTTTAAATGTCTTATATTTGGTGATATTTATGATATTTTGTATTTGCTTGCAATATATTTTCTTTAAATTTCATAGCCCACTTTTTAAAAAAATATATTGGGGGGGGGGGGGGGGCGTGTGTGTGTGTGATCTCTTTCTCTTAATTTCGTGTATATTTTTTTGACTGGCCACCTTCCTGGTAGCAAGGTTGTAAAAGAAAAGAAATTGTCATCCCTTGAATCGCAAGAATGTTTTGCAAATTTTGAAGGTGCCAGCTATCGCAGGCATTTGTAGACTATGAATTAGGGAGCTGCGCTCTTTGTCCGCAAATCCAAGTTCAGTCATACTTTGGTAAATATCATCTAGGTTAAGAGAGTGGGACTGGCTTTGTGCAGTGCCTTTGCTCACTATAAAAGCTTCATGGCACAGGCATTGCTTTATATCTGGAGATCTCTCTGCACTTGTCACATGGTACCATGGGCCCAGCACTATGTGTCAATAATTGTCACAAGTGTAGTGTTTGTACCAGAGTTTCAAGTCGCTGGCTGGACTAAAAAGACACACTCGTTCAGCGCATCGGTAGGGGTTCTCCTACATGGATATAAAGTAGTGGCCGTACTCGAAAACGAGTTGGCAACCACCATGCATGCGTGCGCGCGTGTGTGTGTATGTGTGTGTGTATGTGTTCATACACACAATGATATATATATATATTAAAATGCTATAGTACTTAAAACAATGAATCATTAATTGAATGAGCACTCAATACACGCGTGGAATTAGAAAGTAGATTTTATTTTCTGTGTAGAAATGTGGTAGCGACATCGAACTTTAATCTTGGTCCCTTAATCACATTTTGTGTGATGGCAACTGGCATATCTATATTGCTTATATTCTCTAGGGAATTACGGGAATTTGACATGTTTTCAGATCTATATAGGCATTTATGAAGTCTCAGTTATATGTTGTCGTGCACACACACACACAACACACACACAATACACACACACATAAATTTAACGTCATCTTTGACTGATTTGTGTACAATTTAATATATATTTATGTGTGTATATTATAGCTCCTCTGGATATGTCCTGTGTGTTTCAGTATATTTTTCACAGTTTTATGTCGTTTTGTATCTAAGAGTTTAATAACTGTATAAGAGTACGTATATATATAAAGTGACCAAACATAAGTCAATTGCATGAACTCATAATCCTTTATTTACTGCTATATATATTTCGATGATAGCTATTGAATGGCTATGACCTCATCAGGCAGTTAGTCAGTTCTTAGATATGCCAGCTCTGTGTTTATATTGTTGATGGTATCAGAGCCTTGGGACATATATATATATATATATGCATATATATATGGGGGGGGGGGGGTTCTTTCCTTATATCATGTTACATATATTATATTATACATCATATACTATACTATATTATATTACATTGATTTTGTTATTTTATTACATTCTATGACATTATATTTATTATATTATATTATATTATATTTATTATATTATATATAGTGTATATTAGTTTGCTGTTCCATGCTAACGATTAATTTTTATCTCCTGTATGATAGCGATTCACGCTTATCATGTTTAGAGCAGGGTCATTTATGAAGGGAAGTAATGTTAATTGGTAGAAGATACAGTCAAGAGTGTTAGGACGAAAAACGTGATGGAAAACTGAAGACTATGGTTGGCTTCAGTTTGTTTGAGAGCGATCATGTGTAGAGGTAAAGATAGAGATATATATAGAGAGAGAATGGGAGAGAACGAGAGAAAGAAAGAAAGAAAGAAAAGAAAGAGAAAGAGAGAAAGAGAAAGAAAGAGAGAGAAAGAAAGAGAGAGAAAGAAAGAAAGAGAGAGAGAAAGAAAGAGAGAGAGAGTACGCGTTAGAAAAGGGAACGATGTATATATAGAGAGAGGGCGACGAGAGAGAGAGGGGGGCGACGAGAGAGAGGGAGGGAGAGGGAGAGAGGGAGGGAGGGAGAGGGAGAGAGGGAGGGAGAGGGAGGGAGAGAGATGGAGGGAGAGGGAGGGAGAGAGAGGGAGGGAGAGAGAGGGAGGGAGAGAGAGGGAGGGAGAGGGAGGGAGAGAGAGGGAGGGAGAGAGAGGGAGGGAGAGGGAGAGGGAGGGAGAGGGAGAGGGAGGGAGAGAGAGGGCGGCGCGAGAGAGAGAGAAAGACGGAGGAAAAAAGAGTGAGAAAAAAGTAAAAGAGAGGTAATTATATAAGTAAAGGGAGAGAGAGAGGAGGAAATATGAGAGAAAAAGAGAAGGAATTGAAAGTATGAAAAAAGAAAAGGATAGATAGATAAGTAGAGAGAGAGGTAGAGAGAGAGGTAGAGAGATAGAGAGAGAGGTAGAGAGATAGAGAGAGAGGTAGAGAGATAGAGAGAGGTAGAGAGATAGAGAGAGAGGTAGAGGTAGAGAGAGAGAGGTAGAGAGAGAGAGAGAGAGAGAGAGAGAGAGAGGTAGAGAGAGAGAGAGGTAGAGAGAGAGAGAGGTAGAGAGAGAGAGAGAGAGAGAAAGAAAGAGAGAGGTAGAGAGAGAGAGAGAGGTAGAGAGAGAGAGAGAGAGAGAGAGAAAGAGAGAGGTAGAGAGAGAAAGAAAGTGAAAAAGAAAGAAAAGGAAAAAGAATATTTTTTCTGGAGTGTTCTCTTTATTTTGTTTATTTTAGTTTTTTTGTTGTTTATTATTATTTTTATATTTTAGTAATAGCCAATATATTTCATTATTCGAATGCGAAATTTTAGAGCTGGTTTCACATAAGATACGTGACCTCAGACTGATTCACTAACGTCACGGAAGGAATACCTTCACCAAGTTGTCTGTGTGTGTCTGTGTGTGAACATATATATATACACGTGTGTGTATGGACATGTATATATAAACAAGAGTGTCTACTTGAGTGAGTTTGTGTATATGTGCGTGTGTAGTAAAGAATGATAGGGCAGAGAGAGAGAGAGAGAGAGAGGTAATATGTGGATAATGTGTTAGATTGGGACTGGAATGGGGGGGGGGAGATAGGGACTGGAATGGGGGGAGAGAGGGGAGGAGAGAAAAAACATGGCGAAACATGTTCAAATGTATGTAAGAGAATATTCTAACAAGAATTGTACCAGAATGGGAAATTAACTAGCGTGTTATTTTAAAAGATTGAGGGAGGGGAGATATAATAATAATGATAATAATAATAATGATAATAATAATAATGATAATAATAATTTCATGTATTGGCCACGGTGGCCCAAGTCGTTGGAGACAAGACAAGGACGAAAATCAACTCAGAGTGTGGTTTGCATTGAGTAAAGAAGAAAAAAAATGGAAAAAAAAAAGACGAGCAAAAATTGAAGCAGAGATAGATCGATAAACATAAAATGAAAGGTGGGGTGGGGTAAAAAAGAAATACATACACACAACATATACATATATACACACATATATATATATATACATAAATACATATATATATACATAAATACATATATATATACATAAATACATATATATACATATATACATATATATACATATACACACGTATATATATATATATATATATATATATATGTATATAACTGAAGATTTGATTTTTACAGGGAGAAAAAAAACAAAAAAACAAAAAACAAAAAAAAACAACATTGAATCCAGAAAATAAGACAAACATTTTAAATGGTGATAATTAAGGCGATTATAATAAAATATAATAAAATAAAATAAAATAAAATAAAATAAAGTATAATAAAAAAGTAAAGGAATCTGATGATACGAAATAAATTTTGAAAGGGAATAAAAATCCTATGAATAATAAATAAATAAATATAAAAATACATAGATAAATAAATATAGAAATATAGAAAGAAATAAAGAAATAAAGAAATATAGAAATAAATATAGAAATATAGAAATAAATATATGTAGAAACAATAACCAATAATCAATGGTATCCAACAAAGCCAGAGAAACTTGATAAGAGATATTCTTGAGAAACAGAAGGAGAGGATTTGAGAGAATAAAATAGAGAAGAAAAACTGAATATATTACACGTAAGAGAGCATGGATGAGCAGCAGATTTATATATATGAGTCGGGACCCAATGGTTAAGCTCTTGCCGTTTCGAGAGCTAGTTCCAGACTCTTATTTAATCCTGATATATATAACAAAGAAGGAGTGGTAAGAAACCAGGTGGACCATAACGCACCAGAGTACTCGATACTTAGGGTAGTAGAGTGGGTAATAGGAAAAGAATTGGGACCCCGACGGCTGAGCTACGGCCGTCGGGGGTCCTGACTCTTTTCCTATAGATAGATATATGTGTGTATGTGACTACAGTTACAGGCGGTGCACCGTTCGAATCACTCGATGTTGTTATATGTGTGTGTGTGTGTGTGTGTGTGTGTGTGTGTGTGTGTGTGTGTGTATAACAAATTCAGATGATGGAATAGATTTCTTAAAACATTTATTACCCTACAATTGTTTCAATACAGCAATCAAATCATACAAATGCGATAAATAAAAAAGGAAAACAATATATTGAACATAAGTTACAGTGGCTGCAGGACATATTCAGAGGCAATAATTAGAACCAATAATCTAATAAATGCCAGCCCAAAAAGAAAGGAAAATTGTTCAACGGTTGCAGATCTGATTAATGGCCCCGAAGATGTACTGCAGTCACTAAAACTGAATTATGTTCAATATATATTTCTTTCCTTATTCAATTGTATTATATTATCTTGGCATTAGTATCATTTAACTATTGTATTGAAACAATTGTAAAGTAATAAATGTTTAAAGAAATCTATTCTTCTTCTTCCACTTATTCCTGGGAAGTGGGCAGAGTCCACAAACACAACTCCCAATGGGGCCTGTGAGAAGCAGCCGTCTCCAATTAATCCGGCTGAATCCCCAAGTGAGACCAGACGAGCTCATGAATGTTATCCAGATTACCGAAATAAATGCTGCGAAGGATTTTATCCTACGCTCTGGTGACTCTTGCTAATTTACCGTCCTGGTTATGTTTGCAATGTCTTTGCTAAAGGATCTGCTCTATCGGTGTTAATACAGGACAAAACAACAGCAACAACTATATATATATATGAGTATATAAAATGACAAATGGCACGATGTAGATATATAGGGGATCACATATATACAAAAAAAAAAAAAGATGATATGAATCATAAGATTGAAACATTTATCTTTGCAGCACAGAATCTAGTCTTAAGAATAAACTGCATAACATTTTATATAATTTATTATAACAGCAAAGCCAAAACCAGTGGCTCAAGGACAAAGAATTTCGCGCTTAATGCACTTTTCAAATTCAGCATATATAAAACCTTTAAAGAATCTCCATTGCGTAGAATATGAGGCAAAATCAATAAAATAGTAAAAAGAGCGCAATAATGTTTGATAACTAAATTAGCTAAAGAAAAAGAAAATTAAGAGAAGGCTTCAAAATATTGCAGTGATGGGCAGCTTAGAATTATAAAGAATGTATAAATTAGAGGGAACCTAGAAAAGGTATTATGTATAATGTAGCTTAAATACATCAAATACGATCAAATGACAATAGATAAAGAAAAGTCTGGATATATTTTCTAGTAAGCAACCAATTATGATGATTTAAAATAATTGACGTTGCAATAAAGCCGACAAATTGGCAGTGTCTTTAGAACTTTGCTGTATTCGTTCCGGTTCCTTGCGCTCCGAGTTCAACTTTGCCTCATCATTTCATCTTCTCGAAGTTAATAAATAAAGAAATAGTGTAATACAGAGGGCAATTCTGTCCCCGTTCTCTTTCTCTCTATATATATACCTATAATCCCATCAATCTATCTCTGTCGATCTATCTCTGTCGATCTATCTCTGTCGATCTATCTCTGTCGATCTATCTCTGTCGATCTATCTCTGTCGATCTATCTCTGTCGATCTATCTCTGTCGATCTATCTCTGTCGATCTATCTCTGTCGATCTATCTCTGTCGATCTATCTCTGTCGATCTATCTCTGTCGATCTATCTCTGTCGATCTATCTCTGTCGATCTATCTCTGTCGATCTATCTCTGTCGATCTATCTCTGTCGATCTATCTCTGTCGATCTATCTCTGTCGATCTATCTCTGTCGATCTATCTCTGTCGATCTATCTCTGTCGATCTATCTCTGTCGATCTATCTCTGTCGATCTATCTCTGTCGATCTATCTCTGTCGATCTATCTCTGTCGATCTATCTCTGTCGATCTATCTCTGTCGATCTATCTCTGTCGATCTATCTCTGTCGATCTATCTCTGTCGATCTATCTCTGTCGATCTATCTCTGTCGATCTATCTCTGTCGATCTATCTCTGTCGATCTATCTCTGTCGATCTATCTCTGTCGATCTATCTCTGTCGATCTATCTCTGTCGATCTATCTCTGTCGATCTATCTCTGTCGATCTATCTCTGTCGATCTATCTCTGTCGATCTATCTCTGTCGATCTATCTCTGTCGATCTATCTCTGTCGATCTATCTCTGTCGATCTATCTCTGTCGATCTATCTCTGTCGATCTATCTCTGTCGATCTATCTCTGTCGATCTATCTCTGTCGATCTATCTCTGTCGATCTATCTCTGTCGATCTATCTCTGTCGATCTATCTCTGTCGATCTATCTCTGTCGATCTATCTCTGTCGATCTATCTCTGTCGATCTATCTCTGTCGATCTATCTCTGTCGATCTATCTCTGTCGATCTATCTCTGTCGATCTATCTCTGTCGATCTATCTCTGTCGATCTATCTCTGTCGATCTATCTCTGTCGATCTATCTCTGTCGATCTATCTCTGTCGATCTATCTCTGTCGATCTATCTCTGTCGATCTATCTCTGTCGATCTATCTCTGTCGATCTATCTCTGTCGATCTATCTCTGTCGATCTATCTCTGTCGATCTATCTCTGTCGATCTATCTCTGTCGATCTATCTCTGTCGATCTATCTCTGTCGATCTATCTCTGTCGATCTATCTCTGTCGATCTATCTCTGTCGATCTATCTCTGTCGATCTATCTCTGTCGATATCGATCTCTGTCGATATCGATCTCTGTCGATATCGATCTCTCTATCTATCTACATGCGTATCTATCTTTAATCCCATCTATCTATCTCTATCGATCTATCTACATATCTATGTCTTGATCTTTTTCTCTGGAAGAAATCGGTTGCGTTCTAACCTGACAAGGGATGGACTTCGCCAGGTCTAAATGTCCAAGATATTCCATATGGCATGACAACTACATCAGTAATGACGGACCTCTTGATGGATGGATGGATAATATTGCTATACCTTGAAGTCATTTGAATGGCAACCAAGGAATAGAAAATATAGAGAATTATCAAATCTTCAGATAAGAGGCTAAGAAATATGAAGAAATAGTCAATTGATTATTATATATTAATTCAAATTAAAGTTTTAGGTCGAAAGTAGATAAGGATAAAGAGTGAAAAAGGAGTGTACGACAAAGAAATACGTATTATGTAATTGTAGAACATTGTGTGTGTGTAGTATATATATATATATATATAAGCACGAAACTAATACGGCTTTATGTCAATACATCGTCTTGTTTGTTCGTTTCTTGATACACACATACACAATGATAACAACAAATACAAACAGCCGACAAATACTGTGTATATAGTTTAAAAAAGACAGATGCCATTTTGTAAAAATATACAAGACTTACTGTAAGGATCGTTTATTTTTTAAGTGTGTGTGTGTGTGTGTGTGTGTGTGTGTGTGTGTGTGTGTGTATGTGTGTGTGTGTGTGTGTGTGTGTGTGTGTGCCTATGCGTGTGCAAATTTTGTGCTTGTTATCAGCGTTCGTTTGTTTGATTTTAGGTTGGAAATTTTCCAAATGATTCACGTATTGTCGATAAACAGCTGAAAGGTATGTGTGCCTAGTGTGTTATATATGTATAACACACACACACACACACACACACACACAGATGGTTAATGTTTCCATAATTGAATCAAATATGATCCACCCTAAGTATATATATATATATATATTTTATACATGCACACAATGTATATATATACATATAATATAAACATGTATATAGAAATACATATATAAGTGAGTGTGTGTGTATATATATATACATATATATATGTACATGATGTACGTATGTATGTGTAACCATACATCTATTATATGTACATAGCTAGGCATAGTATATAGAGAGCGTTGAAGAAAATTTGCCAATATGGATAATTTCTGTCTGTGAGAAACCGATATCTATATTTAGTTGATTGCTATTATCATCTTTTTTGTTTTAATTTAATTTTTTTTTTTTTTTTCCACATTTTATTCACTCATCTATCTATTTTTGATTGTTTCTCTAATTCATTGTCTACGTTGACTAATATCGAAACTGTACACTGTTCGCGTAATCAACTTAACAAACTTTGATTTATTGCAGTTTTGTTACTAATTTTAATGACTTTTACATCTTAAAATAAATCTCTATTCATGTAAAGATATTTTATAATCCAAATTGCTAGTCTCGTGTCATGTTCGATTTCTAATGATTGATTGCTTATTTATATTTTTACCTAGGAAAGAGGGCGATTAATTTAGATAAAAGGAGGCTTTGAAATAGTATAACGATCTTTCGTTTATAAAAAAAAAAGAAACGAAATGTTACAAGTAAGGTTATCTGCGATAGAAAAGAAAATCAACTCGCTAATGTGACTAACCGACAATTACCTTCTATAATAAAACACCCACATTCTTAATATTTCTCATCTCTATTGTTATTGTTGTTATTTTGTGTAATTGAGCCATAACCGAGAAGGCTTATGTTCAAAGGTATTCACAATGTAACCATCCTAACTTTTCTTATTTAGATATGGTATATGCAGGGCTTCATTATTCATTATGTATTTCATTATATGCGAGAGTAAGACGTGATTTGTAGAAAAAAATAGCCGCTAAATCTAGCAGACCAGGCGAGCACATAGACGCTCTCTCTCTGTTTTTCAATGGAGCAAAACAGAACAGCATGTATAAAGACTCGAAATATAGTAATTAAAACATCCATAGTTCTCTTAAAGTCATTAGTTATGTTTATTGTGCAAGACTATCAAATATTTGCATAATTCGGTGATTTCTTCCCAATATTTCATTACTTTCTACATGCTTGGAGGTATATAGTTACGGTCCTTTACATGCTGAGATCAAATCCCATCGTGGTTAGCTGTCTTTCATCCTTATGGCGTCAATAAAATAAATTACCGGTGACACACTGGAGTCGATTTCATCGAATTTTCTCTTCCCCAAAATTGTTGGCCTTGTACCTAAATCAGAAACCAATATTCTATTAGATCTAAACTCTTGATAATATAGAAGTTGACTGTAATTTGAATTTCACCCATCCATAAATAGTGTATATCTTTTTGTCAATGGCCAACACGACTTTTCCACAATCCAACTGATTTTTCATAACTTTTTTTTATATATATATAATGATTTCTATCAGAAGCAACGAAGGATAAGAAAAATACAAATGTATCATCCGATTATTTTTTGTACGAAGAATATGACAGAGGAATGGTGATGCCATAAGTTATTTCCCTTTGGTGAGATTTATATGGTTCTATAGATATGCCAATTCACAACTATCGTATCTCTTTTATTATTTAATCTCATCTTAGTTGAATAAATATTGATTGTCTTTGTAAACCTCAAAGCGTTTTGTTTTTTTGTTTTTTTTTGTACTGTTTCTCATAATAAAAAAAACAGAATGGTAGATATTACATACAATAAATTCGACACCAATATAGTAATAGCATCGATCTCCGAAGGTTGAAGATATCAATGTTCGAATGGGGAAAGATAAAACCGATTACGTCAGAATTTGTGACCATCAGTGTCAGGATATATATTGGATATCTAAATCTAATTTTCTACCCTCAACACATCAACGCTTTTCATTTTACTCGATAAATATCCGTGATGTACCGTAATATAGAGTATTGTATTGAACTGGGTGACAAGGTGTTGTGGATTTCAGAATCGAGAGTGCAACAGATCGAGTGATTTGCGATATTAAGTTTCTTTACTTTCTGAGTTCAAATCTGTTCTGGGAAATCTTTGAATTTCCCCGTTTGATGGTTTGGGTCTATGAAATCATCTACGTTTCTTCTTCTTCTCCGCCCACTTATTCATGAGAGAGTCCTCAAACACTCCTTCCAGCGGGTTCTGTCAGAAGAAACCGTCTCTAACTGATCCGTCTGGATCCCCAAGCGAAACCTGCCAAGTTCATGAGTGTTATCCAATATGCTCTTTTCTAAATATATGGCCTTGTGTTCCTAACAAAATCATTATAATATATTTTAAATAACACGGACAAGAGTCAGCATTCAGCAGACTGATTCACCAATTGGGGTTTCATTACCGTTCGTAGCCATTTCATTTCCCATATTACAATATATATATATACTCTCGGGTCTCGAATAATACCCCCCCCCCCCCCCGCTCGGTTGATATTCTCGATGAAAATATAAACATCACAACCTCATTTTCTCTTTATAATTCTGTCACCTGTTGTCCAAGTAATATACTTTTAAAATCACTCTTATTGTTCTATGATAGAACAATGTTTGGGTTTTCTCTAAAGACCGCTGGCTTTAGCTCGTGTGTGTGTGCACGGAGCTGCTAATTTGACCAATATCGCTGACTTGATTGGCAGAAATAACATAGGCATGATATATAATCTAACAGAAAATAACATATAATCAATTGTAAAGAAAAAAAAATATATATATAAAGCAAAAACAGACAAAAAAAAAACCCCAACAGATAATTCTTCTTTCGTCATCCAATTACTATTACGGTGTGGCACTTTGAAGGCAAATTATGAAAATTTACAATTCTAAACTGTTAAGTGTTCTTCTAAGTAGGCATATATCAGCATTTGTTTGAACTGTCTAATACTTTAGACAAGATAGCTGAATTGCTCCACTTCAAAAAATACGTTATCAACAGTCAATATGTAGTAATGATTTCTTATAATAGATATCAAGCGTGAATTGTTGATAGGAGACTGAAGGGGGAGTTTGGAAACACCTAACGTTAAGTGATGTTGTATCGTTTCTTTTTATTTATTTATCTATCTATTTTTTTTTTTTTTTTTTTTTTTTCTCAGTTTAGAATCCAAAACAACATTGTAGAATAGATTTACTGAAAAATTATCACTGCACTATAGGTTTTGGTATAGAAAATATAAGGAAAACAGTGTTAGTGAATGACATAATAAAACGTTAAATTGGAACTAGTTGACGCTTAGCGATCCGGTTTCGATTCGTGGCTGACAGAAGCTCACTTCTTTTTCATCATTAATTACTTTGGAGAGGGCGGTAGATTGGCAGTATCGGTAGAGGGTCGGACACCATGCTTTGTAGCATAGAGTTACCGTCCTTTACAGTCTGAGTTCAAATCCCACCGAGGTTAACTTTGCCTTTCATCCTTACGGAGTCGATAAAATAAAGCGCCAGTAACATACTGTTTCCCCTCTCCCAAATTACTGGCCTTGTGCCAATACTAGAAATCATCATTAATAACTTTGGGAAATACAAAAAACAATAGAATATCATAATATATCTCACCTCCTTAATGACCCCCTAATACGGCTTCTATAGAACTACTCGCAGGTCCCAAACAATAGGGAATATACACAAACTTGGCTGAAACCCGTCAGATATACTGTACATGTAATTCAAAGAACAGCCCTCTCGCACTGTATCACACTGAATTTCCATAAGAATTATGATTAGGTTACACATATATGTGGAACTCATAGGTTTAACGATTAGGCTGTACCATTGAGCGAACAACTGACACACTGATCGTCGACACCAATGGAGATCCATTTACTATACAGCAGAATACAGTACAGTACAATGTACTTTAAACATCTAGATTTTCTCTCTGTTGCTTTTCCATTACGCTTACTTCTTCAGCAGAATATAATAATTACTTCTTCCGTAAAGACATTTGAAAGGAAGACGCGTTTAAAAGGAAACGATATAGGATTACTTGTCATTGATACCTTTTTCAAAGATCCTAGCAAAGAAAGTAATTAACTTTAATCAGGGATTTGTGAATTCATATCTCCGGTAGTTATTGAGTAATATAATCCTTCTACATGGCGGTGAAAGGGAAGAGTCGGGACAAAATCCCATGCGACATTTGGTTCGACTTTGCGTTCTGAGTTCAGATTTCGCCTAGACCAGCTTTTCCTTTCACACTTTCAGGATCGATGAAATAAAATACATGTCAAGTATTGAGAGAGATTTATTATGTAAGCGGCATAGCCACGTGTATCAATTCTCAAGCCAAATCAGCATGAAAAGGCTTGGAATTTAAATTACCTGTACAATCCAGAGGGATAAATAGGGGAGAGGAGAATCGTCTTTGAAACAATAGAAAACAAAGTTGATCGCGGCTAGATGTGAACTAAAAGTTTTGAGAGACGAAACGGATAACAAAACTTCCAACACTACACCTGATAGTCCCCCTCCATACACACGCACGGATGTGTGTGTGTATATCATGACACACTGTTCACTTTGCAGGCATTTGTACATTATCCTATGTACTATAGATTCACCTTTAATAAATTGTAGTGCACCTAAGCACTAGAGACAATTTTCATTATCATTATAGCGATTCTGTTAATTCGCAGCCATAAAACGAAATAGTGTTTTACTACATCCATGTTTTCTTTAGTTGTTGTTGATAATATTAGCCACAGAACCATCAAAGTCAAAATCATCCACGATTTGAACCGACAAATATATCGAGACTTAACAATTGTTAATTATTTTGCCCGCCTCGTTAACTATTTAACAATACTCCGCTTTCCTTATCGATTTTTAAACATAGACGTAAAACCGATCAAATTGGTATGTGTGTGTGGGGGGGGGGCATAGTTGATTATATCGCCCCCAGAATGATGAAACACAAAAATCAACTCTGACGAGGTTTGAACTGAGAAGTTTAACAATATACTACAGGGCAAATTACCTTCCGCCCTACTGATTCTCTCAACCATTATTACATATTGTTAACATCTTTCATTTAGCTGAATCGGCCAGCCAGGTAAAATAGTTTTTGGACATGTTTCAAATGATATATTAATCTATCTGTGTAAAAGTATTATAATCTCAATTTGTCTGATCTTCAATTTGAATAGTCATTCATTATCTTCAGTTTCATAAGTCATTTCTTAGACAGTATCATTTGTTCCTCTTTCATCTCTTTCCAATTACCATTATTTAATTAACTTTTATAACGTGCGATAATACTGACATTGGTTTTCAATATTCACTGAGATTAAAACAATAAAATGAAATATAAAGTTCTGAAGAGCTAATATTACGACCTCCTCCCACCCACACATACGACTAAATATCATACTTGATCTTCCAAGACTTGGTATGATGACCTCAAAGTTTTATCCTAAACGTAGTGATGGAAGAGTTTATAACAGTCATTCAACCATTTAAATATCTTGCTAATTAAAACCGATAAAGTTGTTTTATTGAAGATATGTTTTGAATTAAGACCTTTTATGGTTATTGTTCTTGTGGTTGTTGTTGTTTAGCCTCAAGCCAGCCCTTATCAAGAAGGCCTGTGTTGAAAGTAATTCCAGCCATGACCATCCTGGTCTTTTCTTTTTCAAGACAACAAAGTGTGATTTGAAGGAGATTTTTCTGCTATTTATATCTATGACGAACAACCACGAATTGACATCCAATTCCCCCCCACCCCGATAGAATATCGTAAAGTCTTGTTGCTTGTCCGTGACTAAACTTGAAACAGGGCGGAAGTATAGCCACATGGCTAAAGAGTTCGCTTCGCAAATACACGGTTTCTGGTTCAGTCCTGCTGTTCGATATATTCGGCAATATGTCTTCTACTACAGCTTTCTACCATACAATTTCAAACCTTTGTGGATGAAATTTCATAGAAGAAAATTATGAAGAAGCCCAACAAAAAAGGGTATTTCCACCTTAGCTTGTAGACTTAATCCATCTGGCGCTTGGGAGCTTTTATCGGCGTCTAATATGTTAAAAGTATTCCGGTAGTGCGATATTTATACTCGGTGAAGCTCAAAGCTATATGAAGTTTTGGTGTTCCGTGTTAAAAAAATTACACCAGGTCTCACAAAAAACACGCTTTATTTTGAGGAGATTGTGAAGCCCAAAATTTTAACATGTTTAGCATATGTCTAAATTCTGTACAGCACTGGGATCAAGCCATCGGTCTGAGGATAATTTCTATTCCTCCTAGTCCCTGACCCGGTCTAAGTTGAATTCTTCCCAAGGTTGCCACTATATCTACATCAGTACTTGACTGTATGGCATTTTATCGATTAAAGGGGGATAAAACGTTTAAGTCGGCCTCGGCGGATTTGAAATTGGGACGCAAGGTGGGAAACTAGATTATACAAGTTGTGTTCTCAGGGGCTGTTTCGGTATATATGTCAAGTTCAGAGACCATGGAATATCGGTTGACATATGTATGTCATTTAGTGTATTAACATGATGGGTCTTCATAGATTTCTTTCCTGTGCGGTGTGTGTGAGTCTGCGTGCGCGTGCGTGCGTGTGTCGAAAGTTGTAGTTTTCTAAGATACTAAGTTGAGCTTATAATGAAATCTGTCAAACATTTTCCGATTCAAGCACTTATGCTTGTCACTAGCATCCTTTAACTCCTCCCCTTCATTCTAATGATCATCGCCATCGTCATCAATATCCTGTTCCTCCTCATCATCATCATCATCATCGAGATCGCTATTATCCTTATGATGATCATCAAAACTGCTAACGCCCCCACCCACCTCGTCTTCCTCCTCTCCTTATTGTCATTATAGTCATCATCAGCATCAACATCATTTGATCGATTCTCATCACACACAAACATATGCACACACTTACAATACAGGCTAACAACCACAGAAACAAAGAAAAGAACACACACACACACATATGCACACACTTACAATACAGGCTAACAACCACAGAAACAAAGAAAAGAACACACACACACATATGCACACACTTACAATGCAGGCTAACAACCACAGAAACAAAGAAAAAAAACACACACACACACACATATGCGCTCACTCCCACAGATTGTGTGCATACTCATACAAACACATATACACAAAAAGCATACTTATGCAAACACAAACACCCTAAAATACAATACAGAGATAAACGTACAAACACACTCACACGTAAAAGCAACATATACACACACAAAGACAAGCACACACAGCGAAAAACAAACATACACGTCTCAAGTATCTGAGATGAGTTGGTGGTTGTTGTTAATACTAGTATAATATTTCTGACTTAGTAACCTCATCACTAGAGATGGTGCCTTGTGGTAATTGGTGGCGGCTTGCTGTATTCTTTATTCAAATCTTGCCATGGTCGACTTTTTCTTTCATCCGTGGTCGATAAAATAAAATACTAATCGAACATTGGTGTTGATATAATCATCGATTTGCCTTGTCTCAAATTTCTGATCTTCAGCCTAAAAACCTTCTTTGTCCACTTATTCCTGACAGAGTCGTGGAGGCAGAGTTCTCAAATATTTCTTCCAGTGGGTCTTGTCAGAAACAACCGTCTCCAACTGATCCGACGAGATTCCCAAGCTCATGGATGTTATCCAACCATCTTGCTCAGGGTCTACCCCTGGGTCTCTTGCCGGTTGGTTTTGCCCGTAAAATCTGTCCAGCAATTCTTTCCTGAGACTTTCTAACCACATGCCCATAGTATCGGAGCTGTGATCTCTCAATTAATAGTTGGATTGCCTGCTCGTTATAATTAGTGTGTGTGTGTGAATAAGACTATTAAAAACAGTGTTTGTCATATGAGGGTCGGGTTACAGCATACGTGTATGTAAGGGCGGTGAAAGTATTTCACTATCTTTACAGTTCGTCACCATTTGATTCCGTACGCCCAGATATGGAAGATTTCGTTAAAATATTCTTAGTGTAGTCTTTTTCACATATAGTACAATACTGAC
>OZ024750.1:8429648-8494648 GCA_964016885.1 Eledone cirrhosa | reverse complement strand
AATGTTATCAAAACATAATTAATTATAAAGTTCTTATCAATATAATTTCATTGAGTGTGGTGTATCTATATGTGTAAGATTATGTGAGTCTATGTACATATCTCGAATACGTCAACCCACACAATGTATAGAACTTCACGAATCCGTACATGTGTGTATGTGTGCATAGTCCCGTACAAGTCATTTCTATAATAAAATAAAGATGCCTATACTCTACTAATGTATTGAGTACCTTTTTCAATTGTGGTCACCTCCCGATATACAAGTGCGTATGCGTGCGTGTGTGTATATATCTAACTATCTATCTATCTATCCAATTATCAGCATCAATCAATGTCTCCCAGCCAACAAATGAGACTTTCCCTCTATATGGTCTCACTACCTGTTAGAGATGACAAGCAAATTCTCCTCAAATCACACCCAACCGCCTTAAAAATGATATATTGTACAACATTGGATTATGTAGGATTACATACGAGGCGCCTGACAGAAAAGTTGGTTTGATCAGGTCAAGTACACATTCTTCCATCGCCCTCTCCTCTCAGTCTCTCATATCTTTTGTATGACAATATATTGATCGAACATTGAAGAAACCGTCATCTTAGTTTTATTTGAATTAAATAGTTTATCTCCTAACATCCTGTAATTATTTAACAGAAAATATCTAAAAACAAGTTTGTTAATTCAAATACTTTTAGTATATGTTCTAATGGACAGATCATTGTGAAAACTTATAATATTAGTATAAAGGCCTGGATTTTTAAAGTGATAAAGTCATAGTGTTGTTTTATATATTTCAAGAATATTTTCCTAATATGATTTCCTGCACCACAGAATGTAAAGAATGAAAACATACACATCAGTCTTACAGTTGTTACTATTGTCATATCTATATAAGGTACTAAGTTTGTGAAACTTAAGTATCGTTGTCTGATACCTAGCAATGAACTAGTGACAAGCACAAACTATCGACCCTTCGGTCAATAAGAAAGCAAGCATTCAATCGTCTGGTTTAATGGTTAGTCTTGTTGAAAACAGGAGTCTAAGCAGAAATCAAAAAAAGAGAAAGAAAATTTATGGAATAGTCCATTTATGAGCTCTTTAGGTTTAACATTTTGCAACTTGTTCATTCTCCTTCAATTTAATCATTTAAATTTTCCAGACTGTTCCATTAATTTGTTGTCTGAAAATTAACTTTTAAGACAATTTTCCTTGCATTGTTTTATTCGTAAAAGCCCTCAAACATATAGGTAATTGAGGAAAACTATACTAATACGTGCCGTCATTCGGCTAATCGAAGCAACGCCATCACCTTGTCTTCGATTCTATTTGCTTAGGCTTCAGCAACTACACTGTTGTCGTGTCCCAGAGCTGTGGGTTCTAATTATGTAACACTGCTCCATGGTATTAGGTCAAAATTAGATTTCATTCTATAAACAATGTTAAAGACAAACATATATGCGTCGCTTTGTACGTACAAAATCTATAAGTAATTTTAATTTATGACAAAACTTTGCTTGATTGGAGAGATTTAAAGTTTTATAGAATTCCCAGATTCTCAATAATGGTTTGTGCAAAGTTGGTAAAAGATAAATCTGAAGCCAAATAAAAATTAAATCAAAACACTTGGACTACAGCCTAATTCATTCCTTCTGATAATACATACATGCATATACACATACATAGAGACATATGTATGTACATGCATATACACAGACATATGTACATACATAAAGGCATAGATACATACGAACATACATACATACACACATACGTACGAACATACATACACACACATACGTGCGAACATACATACATATACATACACACATACGTGCGAACATACATATGGTGGCTGCCAACTCGTTTTCGAGTACGGCCACTACTTTATATCCATGTAGGAGAACCCCTACCGATGCGCTGAACGAGTGACTTTTTAGTCCAGCCAGCGACTTGAAAACTCTGGTACAAACACTACACTTGTGACAATTATTGACACATAGTGCTGGTCCCATGGTACCATGTGACGACAAGTGCAGAGAGATCGCCAGATATAAAGCAATGCCTGTGCCGTGAAGCTTTTATAGTGAGCAAAGGCACTGCACAAAGCCAGTCCCACTCTCTTAACCAAGATGATATTTACCAAAAAGAAGAACAAGTCAACATCATTGGATACCATCAGGGTTGCAGGTGTTATATCAGAGTTTTCCTTCTCCTAGAATTCTGCCTTGACAAAGGCTAAGGGATCATCTCTCCCGGTGATTTTGGATGGCCATTGACTCTTAAGAGCTCCTTTGCCCTTTGACAGGTTTTGTTTTTAGTCCTGCAGGATGTCCAAAGTCACCCTCCTCACCAAGAAACCTTGGTGGGGTTGCCAGTTTAGTCGCCAACGACCCGACCATGAGACAGGTTGTACTGGGATACATGTTACCAGTAGCACCAACTGGTGAACATACATATACACACATACGTACGAACATACATACGTACGAACATACATATACACACACGTACGAACATACATATACACACATACGAACATACCTACATACACACATACGTACGAATATACATACATATATATATATAAACATATATACATGCATACACAAATATACATACGTACGTACACGCATAGAAATATATAATACATATATGTGTGTGTGTGTGGGGGGGGGGGGGGGGGTTATAACCTATAGAAGTTTATAGAATTATCAACATATACTTATAAGGTTGTAAACTTGGGCTATGCATTGTATGGTTGTGTATGTATATGTGTGTGGCAGTGTTTCTGTGTACATGTGTGTTTAGATATGTATATGTGTGTGTGTTGCTGTCATGTATACATGTGTGTTTACGTATGTACATGTATGTGTGTGTGTGTCATTGTCTCTGTATGATAGGTATGTGTTTGGGTGTTAGTACAACTGAGAAGAGAGTCTAAGGGTGGTAACTGGCTGCAAAAAGCGTATAGAGAGGCCCCCTCCTAACGACTAGCTACACTAGGAACATGATGTTGATGATGATGATGATGGAGATGGCGATGGTGGTGATGATGGTGGTGGTGGTGGTGATGGTGGTGGTGGTGATGATGATGATCGTGGTGATGATGGTCTTGCTGGTGTTGATGGTGGTGGTGACGATGATGGTGGTGGTGACGATGGTGGTGACGATGATGGTGGCGGTGGTGACGATGATGGTGGTGGTGACGATGGTGGTGACGATGATGGTGATGGTGACGGTGGTGATGGTGATGGTGACCATGGTGATGATAATGGAGAATATCGATGATCGTGATGGAGAATATCGATGATCGTGATGGAGACGACGATGGTGATGATGATGATGACATCCATGTTTATATTTGTTCATAACATCTTTTCTTTTCAACTCTTTATTTATCTATTTCCTTTCCTAAACTTCCATTTAACCTTTTTTTTCTTTTCAAACCACTCCATCTATACATACCTTTGATCATAGGTGTACTTAATTAAGTCTAACTAGGGGCTAAACAACCAACAATAGAGATGAATACTTGTTATACATGAGTAGAGGGGGAGTAATGCAAAACCGTTTCCTTCTTATATGTACTGATTCTGGTTTAATATTGCTAAAGGAAACTAGTTTATACATGTTCCAACAACATTGTTTTCCTGGTCAACATTCATACAGGTAATGTAAGAGTAACTTTTCATTTTTTTTTTAAAGACAATGTTGAATGATTGTAGGGGTAGTTGGCTACTGTTTCTAGCAAGTCATGTGACCATGAAGAGGCTCCCTTATTTGGCTCAACTATACAATTATCTGCTCCAGATCCACCATGCCCCGTCCTAGTTAAGTACAATGCTGTATACTCCTCCTTACAGTGGTTAATCATATGAGATGTAATGGGGCAGTCTTGACACGTTTCCTTTTAAACACAAGATTGTTTTTATTGCATGATTATATAATTGATTTTGTTGTTGTTGATGTTGTTGTTGTTGATGTTTAATTTTAATGGAGCTATAAAAATACTCAAGAATTTTTACTATTTTAATCTTTGAGATACAGAGCACCTTTGTTATATCAATAGAACTATTTCACACTACACAAAATGGAAACTGTTCTAAGGTATATACATTACCAAACTGGACAACATAATATCTTGATTTTATTGGTTTCCCAGCTGTGCAACACACTAAAATTTAGTATCAGAGAAAAATTTGAAAATAGAAAGAAAAAAAAAAAAGAAAAAAAAAAAGAAAACACTGTCTAAAATTAAATAAAATAAAACAAAAAATAAAACAAAACAAAAAATAAAATAGAAAATAAAATGAAAATAAGCAAGAAATTGTATGAAGCAATTGGATTGCGAGATAAATATTAAGATAAAGTCTGCTGGTTGATATCAGAATACCAAATTCAACAACAGCTGCATATAGAGCTAAGAATTACTTAAAATAGATTAGAAAGTAAATGTCACGGATCAGCAGTGGCATGAGGGTGGAGTGTGGTGTGGGCCAAAATTGTAGCCGCAACATGTTCTGGGTGTAAAAGTTACCATCCATCCTACAGTTGCTTCTTACACCTGGTGAATATATAAATACTAACACTAACACATATACACAGATATACATACACACACACACATTGGTATTCATCTATGTATGCACATATATATATGTATGTATGTGTTCTACTTGGGGAGCGTCATATATATATATGTATATATATATATATATATATATATATATATATATATATATATATATATATATATATAAAGAGAGAAATAGAGAGAGAGAGAAGTATGTGTGCACATATATATAGAGATAGATAGATAAATAGCTATGTAATAAAGAGGGTGTGGTAAGACACCAGGTGGACCATAACGCACCAGAGTACTCAATACTTAGAGTAGTAGAGTGGGTAATATGAAAAGACTCTTTTCGTATGTGTGTGTGTGTAGAGAGAGAGAGAGAGAGAGAGAGAGAGAGAGAGAGAGAGAGAAAGAGCTGGGGAGGTAGACACCCAGGCAGATAGATATTGATATAAAGCACTTGTGTGGAAGATTTGTACTATACAAACCAATGCCTGACTTACGGAAACATGTCAGTATTGACTTTGTCTTTCATCAGTAATAGCATCAGCCATGAAATCTATCCATCATTTGATGAAGGTTCTCGTAAATCATCACCTGGATCTTCATGGATATGTGAGTGTGCGTGCGTGTGTGCGTGTGTGCGTGTGTGCGTGCGTGTATTTGTGTGCATTGCAAAATTGGGAACAAGTAAAAGAACTCTGCAATCATCAACCATCAAAATGAACATACACAGTTTCATCCCCTACCGATGGTACTGTTGTTATATCCAGGGTCCCAGAGTTCAAGGGGCTGACAATGTAGTCAAATACTGTCCTTGGAGTATTTTACAGGAAGAAAAGAAAAAAATCTTATGTGGAATTAAATGGCAAAGAGAAATATATATAAATTTAATTAAAGAAACAAAGCAGTTATCAATAAGAAGAGTTGAAATTAATACATGCAAGATTTCACAGCTCAAGCATCATTTCTTCATAGTCAGCCTATGAGCCTTTCAGGCAACCCTTGTACACTACAGAAGACATCTATATAGGCAGATAAATAGGTGAATAGATAAACAGATAGATAGATGGAGAGATAGATAGACAGGCAGGCTGGCAGAGAGACAGATAGATGGTTTGATGGATAAAGAGATAGACAGACAGACAAAAAGATAGAGAGAGAGAGAGAGAGAGAGAGAGAGACAGATAGAATAGCGAGATAGACAGATAGACAAACAGACAGATAGATAGACAAATAGACATAGACAGATAGGTGGGTAGATAAATAGACAGAGAGAGAGAGTCAGGCAGAGAGAGAGTCAGGCATGGTTTCTATGGGTCAATGTTCTTCCTAACTCCAACACTGTTATTAATCACACACATGTATGAGTGTATGTGTGTTCATTTGTATATTTGTATATGGGTGCATGGGTGTATGCACATGTGTGTGTGTTTGGGCATATGCACTTATATGTGTGGTGGTGTTGTATTCATATGTCTATGATTTAAGGTTGCTCATTCATGAACCATTAGATCTGCTCTGCTCTGCTCTGAGCTGGTTAAGAATTTAATAAAAAACAAAAAACAAAAAAAAACAGAATATGTTGATCTTTGGAAAGATGAAAGGATATTTTGATGATTGCCAACAGGATATTTGTTATAAGTTATTTATTACAAATCATGTATTGGATCTCTCATTTTGAAATATTTCTATGTAGAAATAAATTTGGAGAAAGGAATCTGCCAACAGAAATTTGGCAGAAATGTTTCTGCACATGAAATAACCATTGGTATCATCAAACAGTGGAACATCACTATACCGAAATTTGATAATGTACATCAGATGAGATAGTTGTATGTTTGTGTATAAACAGATGTAAAATGGTGAAGATGATGATAGATTATATATATATATATATATACACACACACACACACACACACACCTATATGGTAGCATAGAAGACGGGCGTTAAACGATGATGATTATATATATATATATATATACAAAAACACATATACCTATACATGTATGTGTACGTATGTATATATAAAACACACACAATATATATAATCCTTTCTAGCAGGGAAAGTGAACGTTAAATGATGATATATATATATATATATATATCATCGAATAGATTCAATTTGAAATGGCTTGGAGTCCATTGTCAGTATAAAGGAAGACATCTTCCCACAAAATACTGCAGGTGATTTGCTAAGAGTGAAAACACTGGAACGATAGAATTGAATAGAAGTAATTTTATCTGGAATACTAGATCACAATCAATATACTGTTAATATTGACTGGGCACAAAGACTTGATATTTCTAAAGTGGGAAAGATTGTGTGGCATGAGATATTATGATATCCAGGCTTTTCAAATGTTTAACCCTTTTAATACCTGTCTGAATCTGCTCTGGTTTTACAAAAAAAAAAAAAAACTTTCTATTAAGATATTATTTATGTAAAAGCTTTCCCTCGTAATTTTATGAAAGAGACTTTATGTTATGTTTAAAATTCCAGCTTAATAAGAAGGCTAGTTATATTGCTAAACTCTTCCAAATTCTTCTCTCCTTACCACGAGTCCTGTCAGAAGCAACTCTCTCTAACTGATCTGGCAAGATGTAAAACTTAAGGAAGACCTAACAGGTTGAGCGTCCACAGAGGATAAAGTGTTCCTTTTCAGGCATGCCAGCTGTGAAGGAGGGGCACATTCAGATATACAGTTTTACTGGTTTTCATAGGTATGACAGTGGTGGTGGTGGTGGAGGAGAACAAAAACAAAAAGAAGATAAAGATGAAGAACAACTAGAAAGTTATTGCACTGATAATGGACACTACACAAATATTTGAAAAGTTCAAGTAAATGTTAATCTAATGAATGGCACAAGGAAGAAATTCTCAATGAGATAAAATTTGCCTCTCAAGGAAAAGGGGGAGATAATTTCAAGAAATTAAGAATTAATTTCAGAGAAAATTTAATTTCCATGCTTAGGAGAAAATGTTATATTTGGTGTAACAATGCAAGACATGTTTTAGTCTAATTAAACTTCATCAGTGCAGCATTCTATTCATTAGTGGACAGAATTTTGTAGTCTGGCATTGAATGTCTTCATAATTACAACATTGTCATATTAACTGAATATTGCTGTAACTATCATCATCATCATCATAATAAAATCCTTATGATCATCATAATCACTACCTTCATTATAATCATCAACTTTACGATAACCATCATCATCACCATCATTACTTTCATTATCACCACTAAAATCCTTATAACCATCATCATCACTGCCTTCATTATAAAAATCGTTATCATCAGATGATGATGACTAGGAGGAGGATTTTGATGCAATCAAAGATACACATTCAATCTATTCACAGTTAATCTATTAAACTTGACAGCTTCCTTGTAGTCATCTCTCTCATGAGTATAAAAGTTAATTTGGTATTGTGCTGCATCTATAGTGGTATAGTGTGGTGTATCTATAGTTGTATTGTGTGGTGTATCTATAGTGGTATAGTGTGGTGTATCTATAGTGGTATAGTGTGGTGTATCTATAGTGGTATAGTGTGGTGTATCTATAGTGGTATAGTGAGATGTATCTATAGTGGTATAGTGAGATGTATCTATAGTGGTATAGTGTGGTGTATCTATAGTGGTATAGTGTGGTGTATCTATAGTTGTATAGTGTAGTGTATCTATAGTGGTATAGTGTAGTGTATCTATAGTGGTATAGTGAGATGTATCTATAGTGGTATAGTGTGGTGTATCTATAGTGGTATAGTGTGGTGTATCTATAGTGGTATAGTATGGTATATCTATAGTGGTATAGTGATGTGTATCTATAGTGGTATAGTGATGTGTATCTATAGTGGTATAGTGAGGTGTATCTATAGTGGTATAGTGTGGTGTATCTATAGTGGTATAGTGAGGTGTATCTATAGTGGTATAGTGAGGTGTATCTATAGTGGTATAGTGAGGTGTATCTATAGTGGTATAGTGAGGTGTATCTATAGTGGTATAGTGAGGTGTATCTATAGTGGTATAGTGAGGTGTATCTATAGTGGTATAGTGAGGTGTATCTATAGTGGTATAGTGTAGTGTATCTATAGTGGTATACTGTGGTGTATCTATAGTGGTATACTCTGGTTACTGTGTAACACAGTGTGATGTATCTATAATGGTATACTCTTGTTACTGTGTAACACAGTGTGGTGTATCTATAGTGGTATACTCTTGTTACTGTGTAACACAGTGTGGTGTACACTATACAACTGCACAGAAGCTACTATTCTTGCATAAGTATTTCACAAAAATAAACTTACAAAATTTAAGCTATTTCTAAAGCTAATATTGTCCTGTCAATAGCCCCAGACTTCAAACTAACTTAATCTTTGTTTCTGAGTGAATATTATTAGATTTGAAAACAAATTACCATCAGATTATATCATGCTAATGTAAGGACAGGAATTATTTTAAAGAAAATCAGTTTCAGTTAATGAATTTTTAATGAATTTATACATACAACTTCTCATCAAGAAAACAAACAGTGGATGTATGCTGGTGGAATATCACTGACATTTCAGCTTTTTTATTTTATCACTCATCATACCAATACACACCAGTACCATATCATGGAATATAATAATAATGGTTTCGGATTAAGGCACAAGGCCAACAATTTGAGGGAAAGGGGGAAGGTTGATTAAATCATCCCCTATGCATGACTGGTACTTTATTTTATTGGCCCTGTAATGATGAAAGGCAAAGCTAACCTTGGCACGATTTGAACTATGCCGCAAAGCATGTCTGGTGCCCTACTTGTACTGCCAATCCATTGCTCTCAGTAATAATAATAATGATGATGAAATCATGAATAAATTAGAATTAGAAAAGCCAAGAACTGAAAAGAAGTATAGTTGCAAGTATTAGTTTTTTGATGATAATTAGAAGAGTTACACTCATGGGAAATAACCATGTTATTTAAAGTATACAAACTATTTTGTTAAATTGAAAGAATGGTTTTGTCCCTGGAGAATACATTGCAAGACAAGTAATATTTAGAATGGGTAGTGTATATTTTGGGGGAAGAAAATATCTACAGAAACAGTTAATCTAGTGGACATACATATAGTATTGGAAACACACACAAACATGTATATATGTATGTGTGTGTGTATATATATATATATACACACACACATATATGCATGGTGATAATAGTAATAATAAATAAATATATATTATATATAGAAAGAGAGATGTAAAATGCCTACTGCGGCGCCAAGCACTTTCAGTTTCATATATAAACACGTTTTTGTGTATATATATATATATATATATATATATAAGTAAAGAAAGTTGGTTAATCAAATCACCCACTGACTTTAGTTGTAAACAAATGTAAAGCACTCTATGACCAGTGTTCCTTAAAATATTATCAATAAGATATCAACCGGAGTGTCAATATTATAAAGAAGAGAGAAGGTTTTAAGTGTATATACTCTGTTTATTACATAAACAAAGGATATATATTTAAAACCTTTTCTTTTCTTTATAATATGTGTGTGTATATATATATATATATATATATATATGTATATATATATGACAGAAATACACACAAATATATAGTGGAGTTGTATGTGTTTGCTAAGTGATTGATCTTCTAAGACTGTTTCAAAATTAAACCAATTACACCATGAAAGAGTCAACTGAGCCATTGAAACAACACCCTCAAACTGTTAAATTCACTTTACATTTATCTATTACTTGGTGTCAAAATGTTCGTCCCACTGTTTACAATCCTATAACTTGGTGAATCTTCAAAGTAAACAGTCTCCATTAAAAATAATTATTATCATCATACATACACATGTGTGTGTGTGTGCATGTAGAG
This sequence comes from Eledone cirrhosa, assembly GCA_964016885.1. Taxonomy (NCBI): domain Eukaryota; kingdom Metazoa; phylum Mollusca; class Cephalopoda; order Octopoda; family Eledonidae; genus Eledone; species Eledone cirrhosa. Next base: position 8,484,177 of record OZ024750.1, on the reverse strand, counting down.
AGAGAGAGAGAGAGAGAGAGATGTATACATATATGTGTTTGTGGATGTATGTGTATATATATAACAAATAGAGAGAGGGTTGGGGAGTAGAAAATGAAAAACAATAATACATAGACATTTATTATTGGCAGTTTTGAAATAAATAAATTTGGTAAAATTGTGTATGTTGATTTTTTTCTTTGAAAAGCCAACACTCATACATTTATTGAGATATACAATGAGATGAATGTATAATATACATATTATACATATTTTTAAATAACATTATCTTTGACAAAGATTTACCATAAATAATATATGTGTAAATTACATACTGTTACTGAACACAGTCCTCTCACCACCACCACCACCATCAGGATTTAATGTCCATTTTCCACACTAAACATGGGTTTATATGTTGAAACAATAATGTATTATCTAATCAAATACATTATGAAGACAACAAACGATGTCAAATTAAGAAGAACTGTGAGAAAATGAATATATTATCATAGCAAATATATATTGTATATTTTAATATAATTTTTTATAGGATGCAATAAACAAAAGTAAAGGTTATATATAATATATGTGTGTATATTGTCTAGGATAGTCATTGTATATGTAAGTTGTGGATATATTCAATTAGATGTCATTGACGAACAAATTGTAATAAAGTTAAAGAAAAAAAAGAAAGAACTATCTATTTTTTCTATCCATCTATTTATCTGTGTGTCTATCTATCTGTCTGTCTGTCTATTTGTTTGTCTGTGTGTATGTCACCAAATGCACCAATTTGCCACAGGAGGTGTCACTATGTTGCATCCCAGATAAGGAGCTCATCAATGGAATGGAAGGATCATCTAGCCATCTGCTGTCGCCTCGGTCCAGCCAGACAGGCTCAAACTGGAAAGGGAAACCTGCAGGGTTCAACCCATACTTTATGATCTCATTTAAAAAAGAATGATGTGGAAAGCAGCTAGTTACTATAGTGCCGTGATAGTTGGTGAAATTTGGAAGCATCCACAGAAGGTCAACAGTGGCATTTGTATGGCTCAAAGATCCAGAGGCTGAACTTCATGAAAACACTGATGCTATAGTGAGGAATTATGCATGATTGAGCCAGTTGAGGGTTAAGGCTACCTAATCTGACAAGAGAGATATTACAGTATTGAACACACAAAACAATACTTTGAAACCCCAGCTACTCTATATCTCCACAAAATAAGTGGCTTTCTTTCAATGGATGGAAAGACTTAATCTGTTGCCCAAATTTAGCACAGGGTCCTGACTCGTGGGTGCCTTTAACAAAAAGTAGTCCATTCTTTTATAAGCATACAAATTAGCTCTCTGGTTTGAGAATACCTTCTTCGTATCCATCACCAATCTCTGAAACCTTGAAAATTGTCATGAGTAATGCTCCACTCTCTGATTAAACAGTGAAAATAAATCATTTTTCTCATTTCCAGGTTGTTCAGCACCCTTACTATTTATGCATTGAACATATTCCAAATGCTGCCTTTTAACTACAGTAAACAATTTCATTGTTTTATTTAATTGCAAGCAATAATATAGAGATGTTTCAATTATTTAATGACAATTTTAGTTCCAATTAGTTATAATATTCCATCCCACCTAATGATAATAAATTGTGAACAAGTTTCCATTTTTAGACTTTTTAATTTTATTTTATTTATATTCTATTGGTTTGTTTTGTTCTTTTGTTTTAAAATATTGGAGTTTTCAGAAATTATATTAAAATCATGCTTGCAGCTTCAGATGTTGAAAATTGTTTGTTATATAGTTGGCAGTTTATACAGGTTTAGCTTTGAGCTTTGTTGTCTTCTAACAAATTAATAATAATGTGAAATCATTGAAAAGCTTGCTCAAAAGAGTAAGGTACAAAATTCCAAATGAAAGAACAAACATCTTTTTGCTGAGGATAAGTTTCTAGATAGTTTACACAGAGATGCTGGTTCAATCATTGGTTTTGATATATATATATATATGATATATATATATGATATATATGATATATATATATATATATATATATATATATAGTGCTGATATTGGTACCTTCCTCAGTAAACCACAAATCTACTTTGTTTATACTATATATATTCTGGAAAAAAAGTTCAGGGAGCTACAACCACTGCTTGCTACAAAGGGTTTCTCCTTTAGAATAAAAGGCAGATTGTATGATGACACCTGCATAAAGAAATGCAGAGTATTTGAAGTCAAAGGAACCCTCGGAAGTGTAGGCCTAGGAAAACATGGGATGATTTTATATTGAAAAAATATATTAGTTTAATGCAGGAAAAGAGTCTTAACGTTTCAGACACTAGTCCTTCATCAGAAGATAAATTTAGAAATAGAAAGGTAAAAAGTGAGAAGAGGAAGGAACGAGGGAAAAATTGAGAAAAAAAATAAAGGGAAAAAAACCCATATACATATTCAGTCAGCTATTTTGGAAATTATATATATATATACACATATGTGTAATTTCACCTGGACAATTCATAGAGATGCAGTTAAGCCTCAGAGTGTAAAAATAATATATTCCAATTAAAAAGAACACTTTAAAAAATTCATACTAAAATAGCTTCAGGAAATAAAAATTTTCATTAAATTTTAATTAATGAATGGCATTCAATTTGCTCAGCACTAATATGGTTAAATCTCAAATTGTTTCCTATTCTCATGGCTAAACATTTATACTCATATTTCCTTCAACATCGGTGGTGCTTCAAGGGAACCAAATCTCACAAAGAAAAAACACCCTACTATCTGGAAGAGAGGACACATTGATTATACCTGACAAAATATCAGGATAGCCACGTTTGGAATGCCTGATCCTGACATGGGATAACACAACACCTTCAGGAAGTAATAAATAAGTAGCTGTAGCTTACAGTATAATTATTATTCTGCAAAGTTATAAGTGGATGTACGTTATACTGTATCTCATAGTGAGAGTATACAGGTGGGAGTATGTGCACATATGTGAACTGACCAAGGCAGGGAATTATACCAATATATTCAAAATCCTGCACACACACACACATATGTGGTTGACAGCTGAGAGAAGAGAGTACTCAATACCGAAGTAGAGTTTTAATATTCATTTTATTTAATTATATCATTATTTATGTAGTTCACTGTTTATCACAGAGTAATTAGACAAGATGACAAAATCGGGGGTAACCACAGTAAATAAGGTACTCAATATATTAGTAGAGTGTAAACATCAATATTTAATATAGAAATAGCTTCTACAAGACTAAAACTGATCCGTCCATTCCTGATGATTTCATATGAATGAAACAGTTCTAGTCCTGTAGAAGCCATTTCTATATTATATATATATATATATATATAGTGTCTCTGGAATTAGTGAATTAAAAATGATTTTCTTTCATTTCTTTCTAGGTGCCCTTTGTGAAAGATGTCAGATTCCTCAGCTCATGTTTAAAATCATATTTTGGCTTGGATATTGTAACTCAACGATGAATCCTATTATATATGCTTGTTCAAGCAGGGAATTTAAAAGAGCTTTTAAAAGAATTCTTCGTTGTCAACTTCGGAGACAACCTCGACAATTTCTATATGGAAAAGGAATTGCAGCTTTGACAATAGAGCTTCATAAGAAACAGCAGTCAGATTCCAGAGTTTCACAAAGCTTCCCCCACAAATCTAATTATAAAAATAGAACTTTACAAAATAAACCTGACAATGCAATAAAATTTGCTGGTTCCAGAAAAATAAAACCTTTATTTCGACTTCATTTGAATCGAGAGCTACCACTTAGCTCCCTCTGTCCAGATTCACCACTACCATCATTGAGACTGCTGCAGGAAAAACAGAGAAACAAAATGATAAAATAACGAACTATTTTGATGACTGCTATCAACTGCTATTGATTCTGATAAGAAGATGTCAATTGACATGGAAAATAAAAGACACACAAGTAGAGACTTTACTGCTAATGCACAATTATAATTTCAAGCAAAGCTCACATACTGTTTATGTAATAAAAACAGTCGATCAAATAGAAAATAACCGTGACAGAAAGAGACTTTCAAAAAAGTACATGTTCAATTTTCTTCTTTTTCCTTCCCCCCTAAAAAGATAGTATATTTGATATTTTAGAAAAAAAAAAACCTGTATTTGAGTTCTTTGGTGAAAATTTATACAAAGAAATCCTTTCTATAAATGTTGTCTCGCTAAGGAAATATGAACAAACTGATAGCAAAGAAATTACTTTGTCTTAATAATTATTCAAACAAAATTCCAATCCTGCATACCATAACAAAGATACTGTTTGTAGCAATATTAAACAAAGAGATATAAATCAAAAGGACTGAAATATATGATTTGACAATAAAATATCTATGGTGATTCATTAATATGCACAAAAGTGATTGGCATCCAATTAAAGAGTTCTGTCCAAGTAAGAAATTACATTACAAGCCAATTGTATATTGTTTTATTTCTGAGATCAGAAAATTTCAGTGTATGCAATATCGAACTAAAAATACAGATATGTAAAATCTTTTTTCTCTCTCTCACTCCATTTTGTGTATTACTTCAATATCATTTTCTTTAGCGATATATGTTTGTTTTCAGGTGTTACCTTTTTACATATACACATGAATACAATTACACACACCATATATATATATAATGTTGAGTGCTTTCCTACTATTACATGATGATTAACATTGCAGAATGACCAATTCTACCCAGTGGTGAACCACAAAATTTAAACATATATATATATATATATATGTGTATGTGTGTGTATATATATATATATGTGTGTGTGTTTGTGTATATTTGTATGTATGTATATATGTGTGTGTATATATATATATGTGTGTGTGTATGTATTTGTTGTTGAATCACCCGTCTCAAGAGCAGATCGATAATGGAGTCGGGTCCATAACTTCTGTGGGTGATCCTAAGCCAATCCTCTGCGGAATGCATGTAACAGGTCGATACACAATTAAAAACTAAGTACATGTTAATGAAACTTTGTTTTTCTTAATATATACACTGCCTGTGCAGCAAGTGATCATTTTGGTACCACCAGCAGTAATTCACTAAATCATATATATATATATATATATATATATATATATATATATATATATATATATATATCACCATTACACATCCTTGCTCTGCTACCATGGGTTAAACAAGTGGTCACATACTGAGGTCTGGCCGGTCAGATGACCGAGTCTCATTCATACATTTCATTTTGGCATAGCTTCGTGGGGTGATGCCTTTTCTAATACCAACCACCTTCCTCCATGTACTGGGAGAATTTTATCATGACACCAGCCCTGTCACTTTACAGTGTGGACTAGGTTCTTTTTATTGTGGCACTGGCATTACCACATTACAGGCTGGACTGGGTGCATTTTATCATGACACCAGCACTGCCACTTTTGAAAATTTACTTGGCTGCCTGCAATTCAAATTGTTAAAACATTTTAACATTTTACCCCCTGTTTTCCCTGGCTCAAAATGTCACTCTTTTATTCAGTGAGCATGGTTTTTAAATCATGATGACCAATTTCTTGGAAGAACACAACCACATTTTATGTATTGATATATGTAGATGTACTATCTAGTATAATGATGTTTTCAAATCTACTGCCCTTCAGTTTCCAGACCAACTGTGATAAAGAAATATTATTGATTCTATCCCTGAATTAAAAGAAATGTATGCTGTTGACCCTGCCCTTAAATGTGTGTCCTATGAGAATAATATCTCTTCTCACAATGTTATTTATTGGGTGTTATACAAAACAGAAGGAATAAAATTGTGAGCCAATGTAAACACAGAACAACGTTTTAGTAAAATATTTGCAATTATGGCTAATACATTTTCAGAAAATACAGCATTTCAATTATGTGATCTACCCCTGATTGAAAATTGAAACAAGTTTTGTCTGATGACCCTGTGAGTTCACAGGTGAAGGTCCCGAGTAACAAATGCATCACTTCACTCTAAGAATAATATATATATATATATATATATATATACATACATACATACATACATATATATATATACATACACACACATAATAAATATGAAGACAAGTTTTCCATAATTTAAGTTATCAGGTATTTCATTGTTATGGTCATTTCTGTGGTAACAGTTGTTTTTACACAATTATGACAATATTTTAGATAAAACACAGGGTTCCATCTCCTTGAAATAACAACATCGAAAATAGGTCCATCTCCATATCAATCGGTATTTTACATGTAAAGCTTGCAGTCTGTTTGAGGATCCATCTCATGTAGGTTTTATAGTTCTGTGTACTTTAGGGTTAAGGCAGCTGCATCATGCAGAGTGTAACTATGTTCATATGTTCTGCACATGTGAACTGACATATCTGATGAGGTGTCGATGCAGAGTCATTATGATCATACCCTGAGCTGATCGATATCAAAACAATTGTCATATGCCAATAAAGTTTGTATATGGTGCAACCTTGACTTCGTTTCTGCTTACTTTTATACCTCACATACACACACACACAAATTCATTCATAGCCTTGAATTCTAATTTCAAAGTCTGCTATGTCCTACTTGGGTAATAGTCTTAATCCATTGCCCAATTAAACACCACAGCCTGGCTCCTCTCTGTTGCAAGCATTTTGGTCCAGTATCCAGTTTGCTATTATTTTTCTTCTTCCTTATCATTTGTTTCAGAAACCATGTAAACATAGATTGCAATCGACACTCCTTTCAACTAAACTATAAAAAGATTACCATTCTGGAACATTTTCACTTTCAGATTGCATAGTTTTTACTGTCTATAAATGTAAATCCTTTGTTCCCCCCTTATGTATTTTGCTGTTTTATATTTAAACCCTTGCAGCTCTTTATATATAGCAAGGCTTTACAGGGACCTGCTTCTCAACACCAACTGAAGAACCAAGTAGTCATGGAAACAGCCATAAGGTAAATATATACATATTTTCTTTATATAAGCAAATTTGAGTTGAGAAGAAAGAAGGCTAAAATTAAATACATCATCGTTATCATTCTTCATCATCGTTTAACATCCATTTTACCCAATAGCATGGGTTATGAAATTTTATCAGATACTGTACTGATTTACTTTCTGTCACTCCCCTTATATAACAATATTCTAGAAATTCTATTATATTTATATAGAATCTGCTGAATGCTACAGAAGCTGAAGTTAAGCCCTTAATCTATGAATCATTGTAGTTTTAGAGATGATTAACTTAACTCAATGTAATAACGCCTTTTTCCATTCTTTTGAGTAAGGTTAGTGCGACATGAATAGAAAACATATGTTATATAATAGCAGTATGTAGAACTGAAATTACAGAAGCAAAGTCGTTTTATACCCCTCAAAACTGAATGAAAAGATCGCATATAATAATATGAATCATGTAAAGAGGTATATTTTTAAATGATCAGAGAAGAAAGATGTTTTTCTTTTTCACAAAAGGTAGGTAGACCCCAAATAAAATGGTTAGATAACATCCATGAGCTCGGCTAGTCTCACTTGGAGATCCAGCCAGATCAGTTGGAAATGGTTGCTTCTGACAGGACCCACTATAAGGACAATTTTCTTTATACATTATACATGACAAAAAAAGTACATTATTTGAAATCCCATACGTTATAAAATAAATAGGATGGGTTGAGGTCTTCATAGGTAAACTAAACAACTAATTCTGTTTTTATTTTTAAAATCAATGGAAACAACCTAGAAAAATTACCAATTTTCCACCGCCGCTTATTCCAACCACCTCCCGCTATTATTTGGGACCAGAGTACTTATTGAATAATACTTTGACACAAGTTTCTTCAGAATTGGACAAAATACCAGTTGTCCCACTATTACAATAAACTCTTCACAAATGTTTTTATGTATTATGGGTTACCCTTTCCAGTATTTTAAAGGATATTCTGAAAGGCGAATGTCAAATTCACCCATCAAAATGCTTTGATGTTTTTTTCTGTTTTTTTAGAAGCCAAAGATCAGATTCTTTCTCCAAAGTGCCAGATATCTCAAAGCAAGGAAGCAAATAACAGAAATTCCATGCTTCATGACTGACTTTATGCCAGTACTTCTTTTGTGAATGATGTTGATTTTAGCAATTCAGAATCTACTGAATTACTTTCATTGTACTGATTCAAATATTCCAACTGACACCTGCATTGTTCCCTCTATACAATGATATTCTGGGTTTCAAATCATTAAATCCCGATATAGTGAAAGGAGATTCTTTCTGAGACATTAGACAACATAGAAAGCAATACAGTCATTGGATGGTTGCATTCTAGCAGCCACCATTTACAGTTTATAAACTCACCATTCCACAGTTCACACTTGAATATTGTGTTAGTTAATGTCTTTTATGGAGTTTCCTTCCCTCAGTATACACATGCTACAAATTTAAAATATTGCAGTTGTTATTTTGGCTGTTTGTCGGCTTATAGAAAATCAAGAGATCGACTATAGCAATATCTTTTAAGTTCCAGAGTCCTGGGTCTGTGAGAGTATGATCACATACCACAGTAACATTCTAGGTTACAATTACTGATTTATATATTTCTTTAAATAGTTCAGTAAGAGAAATTCTAGAACTGGAGTATCAAATGATGAAGTTTTTGCAGGAGTGGAAGTGATGATGATGTCTCCAGATCAGAAACAAAATCAACAGCAATAGGGATGAACAAAACCAATAACTTGTGATGTTTACTAAGTTTTTCCTTTTTCAACTTCTCTACTAGTGGCCGAGTGGTAACAACACAATGTTGGACTCACAATCACAATTTCATAGGTTTGATTCCTGGGTTGGGTTGTGTGTTGTGTTCTTCAGCAAAAGACTTCATTTTCATGTTGCTCCAGTATATACTGCTGAAAATGAGTACCAGTGGTAATAGCTGGAAGTTTAACCTTGTGATGGACTAGTGTCCTGTCCAGCAGGAGGTATTGTACTGTCAGTCACTTCATGCCATGAAATCAAGATAAGCACTGGCATGACAAGACTCCTAGCTTGAGACAGACTTTAGCCTTCCACCAGCTTATGTATGCTTCAATATTTTTTTGCATGGGTTGGACAGGTCCTTCTCAGCATAGCATCTCTCCACTTGTTGATGCTAATGAATATCTTATAAAAACATGATTCTTTGTATCAATGACAGACAATTTGATAAAATTATGAGATCAAATATCCTTTTAGGGTTTCAAATACACTAAAATTATTAAATGTCAATGATTATAATTATCAACTCATTTCATTTAGAATTCATTATTCTACTAACAAGTTTCAAGTATCCTGAAGTCCCAGGAAATGAAAGCTCAAATGAAATTATTTTCAAGAAATTTACATATTCATTCTAACTATTTTTTATTAATCAAGCCAGTTCCTAATTGTGCATTTTGTAAAAATTGAAATATTTTTGATCATCACATAATTATTCCTAATTAATGATAACTGATCAAACAATTCAGTCTTCCATTTAGGTTTAAAGTTTCTTCAACAAATATTTCTTCCACTTCATTATACAAGCAGTCATAAATTTCTCTCAATCTTTTACTGTTCATCTTACATCCTTATTTTTGTTTTTGTTGAATGTTTATAGTGTTTTTTTCTGTTAGAATATCCTATTCATCACATAATTTCAAAACAGCTTCTGAAGTGAGGCACTGGTGAATGTTATTCAACTGCTTAAGAAATAAAATTGAAGGACACAACCAACATTAAGAAAGTTAATGACATGATCTTCAGCATTGTCAATCTGTAAAAAACCTTATTCTAAAATCAAGCAGAACCAAGATATTAAAAAGTAAAATTTGATTCAGCACTTGTCTTGTGTCACCTCTTATACCAAAAGGCTGATTATAATCATTTACCATGCTTTGCATGAGTCCAACTGTGATATCAATGTTTACATGAACTGGATTCACAGTCTCTCTGTTTTGGAATCCGTTTCAGATTCAGATTTGACATCGACCAGTTTTTACCAACAGAATATTGAGTGTCAAAATAATGACTAAATTGACTAAATTGTACTTTTAAAAATTACCATCATGGTTAGTAGCACACTGTCCATCATAATTGAGAGAATGAAACAGGCTATCACCGGTTACATAAATAGTTTTGCAATTTTCTCATTACTTCTCCACTGAACACTTTTATAACAAGCCATAACTGCAGTATTTTCACAGTATTGAGATGGACAGTTTTCTAATAGCATTTGATCTTCCACAAGTTGATCTATAGTTACATCCATTTTAAGTGGATAAATCCAAGAAAATAAAAAATACTTTATAAAAAGGGTTTTCTCTTTAAAATCAATGCCAAGATAATGAACTGCTTCAGCCAATAGTTCTTGATGCACTTGATCTGAAGTAGAGCCAAACATGAGGCTAAAATAGTTGGCTTTATAAATGAATACTACGTAGCAATTTGCTATAAACGGTTGATGCCATTAGATGAATATACTCATTTCTTTTCCATATTACTAAGATGCACGGTCATGACAAATTTAATAAGAATTCTAAATTATATTCTTTTCCTGTCCTTAAAATTTTGTTTCACAGAGCAATACTGCTAAACGTTTATGCAATGGAGAATTCTTTAAAGGAGATTACACCATTTTTAGTTTTTCTGATATAATTTGAACTTGAAGCTCTGTGCCTATCTTCTCAAAGATTTCTATGCCCGTTATTATTTTGAAAATATGGATGGGGAATTGGCAGTATCGGTAGAGGGTTGGCCGCCATGCTTTCTAGCATAGTAATGTCCCATTACGGTCGGAGTTCAAATCCCATCGAGGTTAACTTTGCCTTTCAACCTTACGGGTTCGATAAAATAAAGTACCAGTAATGTACTGGGTAATTGCTGGCCTTGTGCCCAAGGTAGAAACAATTATTTTGAAAATACTTTCAACCTAATATAAACATTTCAGTTTGCAGTGCATCAGATGAAAGTACATTTTAAAAAGTATTTCATCAAATTCCAAGAAACCAAAATCATATCAAATTCTACCTGGGATAAGGATGTACTGTTTTTTCATATATTTTTGATATTCAATGATTTAGTATTTTGTACCTCTTTGAAAGACACGTGTATCTCTTTGAAAGATGCTTCATTCTCCATGTGACACAGTGGTGGCTGTGTCTGCACACAGTTCATATACAGTTATGGCTGATGAAAGACTAGGTTATTCAAAATATGACATCATAAAACAACTTGATTTTGTAGCTTTTGTTTCTTGCATTAATCATTTCTTCCAGCTCCAGTCAGTTTCAATATCAGCAATACTCCCTACATGGTCAAATCTTTTAATGAAATACTCACACAGATACAAACAAATATGTTTTAAGAAACAAAGTTTTGTTTACATGTAGTTAGTTTTTTTTTTATTATGCATCCACCTGTTATGTGCGTTTCACAGATGATAGGCTTAGGGTCTCCCATAGAAGTTATGGACCCAAATACATTATCAATCTGCTCTTCAGACTGGTGATTCAAATCACCAGTCCTCTGCAAATCATGCATAACAGGTCGGTACATAAAAGGTTAACTACATGTAAACAAAACTTTATTTTTCTTAATATACACACTCAGCCTGTGCATTGAGTGCTCATTTGTTGTTTCTGTTACTGATTAACGTATGTGTGCACTGAGTAATAGGTTTGTATTTCTAATATACAAACCTCATTATATAAGACATTGCCAGAGTTCTGATTCTTTTTGACTAGCTTCGTAAACCAATATATATAGTGACTGTTTGTATATATGTGTGTTTGTATGTATGTATAAAAGAGAAGAGATTGTGTTGAAATATATACATAAATATATGTCTGTATATATGTATGTATAAAAGAGAAGAGATTGTGTTGAAATATATACATAAATATATGTCTGTATATATGTATGTATAAAAGAGAAGAGATTGTGTTGAAATATATATGTAAATATATGTGTCTGTATATATGACTGTGTTTGTATATATGTATAAAAGAGAAGAGTCTATAAGAATAAATACGTAAATAAGACAGTAATTGCTCTAACCAGTCTACTCACCATCATTAACTACTCTAAATATATATATATATATATATACACACGCACATACATTACACATATATACACTATATATATGTATTTACAATAAAGTATTTATATATTTTCAAGTTACTGATTAAATACATACAAATAGTTAAACATTCACTTTTACTTTTACTTGAGTAACGAAAAGTGGCAAGAAAATATATATGATAATAATAATAATATTTCTAAAGTATTAACAATTAATAATCATTATAAAGGAGGGGGGGAGTAAGGCAACAGCAACATCTTTAAATTCAAGTAATATTTTAATCCAAATAAAATATAATAATTCGTAAGTAAAAAACAAAATACTTTAAAGAAAAGAAACCTCGTAAAAATTATTCGTTTTAAAAAATAGACTTAAGGAAAGAAAGAAATATTTTCCATGAATTTTCTGATAGACTTGATTTTATTGGAAAATGTTCTTTCTCATTCTTCATGTGTTTGTTGTTGCAAGGTTTTTCTCAGAAAGATAGTTTAATAATTTAAATTGTAAAGTATAAATGGCAAAGTTGTAAAATAGGAAGATTATCTTACTCCTTGCATAAAATCACTCACTCGAAAGTAGAGCCGTATACTGATGCCATGTAGCTATTTACGGATGGAGAAAATTAAATGTAAATATAAATTTATGGAAAATGTATCAGCTATTACTTCTTGGTGATACAACAATATCAGTGTTGTTCACCTTAGAAATTTCAAATGCATAAATCATAGTATTTATAACAATGATTATTTGCATGAGCAGTTATTTAAATATAAAGTATTATTTCCTATAACATCTGTCAACTTTATCTAATGCTGAAGTTTGTAAGAGGAAATAATCTGCTACACTATTGATAAAACATTAATGTGTCCTAGAAGAGCCTTGGTAAGGGGCCATAACCAGACTGTACTTGTGGTGGCGTTCACCCAAGGTGGGTTGAGCTGGCGCCATCAAACATAGCTCATCCAGCCTCACCATCCTCTGGCGAAAGGGCTTCTCTATTCTGTCCACCAGGGCCACAAGACGGCCAGTCTGTGGCCCCCATTTGCCTATAATAGTGAGAGATGGGGGGGAAGCAGGAGAGACGGAGGCAGTGACAATGGAAGTTTGGTTCCATTGTGTTCAGACCTGGTATGTATGAATATATTTATTTACCACATCACATTAACTGTATATATAAACACTGCAGCTTATACCTTATATGTAAGTGAAACGTGAAAGAAAACTGAAAATCACCAAAACTCTTTGGATTCCTTTCCCCCACCAAAGGAGCTTGAGAAAAATCCATAAGATCTAATCCGATGATCATGTCGAAAATGAAGAATGTAGCTAGCTGGTAATATCTATCATATTTTTTCAAAAATTTAATGGTCCAATTTTATTTTCAATTATTACATATATAGTGCTATTTTCTTAGGTCTGCCTTCGTTGAGAAACTTAACAGCGTTCAAACCTTTACCATCACATCGTTTGTTTTTTTTAAGGCAGAATGTATTCTATACTAGATTATGACTTTTTTTTTTTTTTTTTTTTTTTGAGACAATAGAGAAATGTACATTATAAAAATCCAAATCAAACAATTTTCAGAAATCATACTTGACAGTTCTATTTTGGTGTATGCAGCAATATTCAAATTCAAATTGAATTATTATCACAAATGGTATTAATCTTAAATGGTGTTGTAGAAATTTGAGCACAACTGTACAACATGGATCCCATCAATTTAGTTTTCTTACTGAATACTTTTATTCTTTAAATACAGTTATATTAAGACATCCACATTAAGAAAAGCAATGCTGACTAAAAACTTAATTCAACATAATCCAATAAGGAAATATCTATGAGATCACTTGACATGTTAGAAATACCAACTAAATCTTCCTAAAGTCACACACGATTGTATAATGTAGTTACATTATACAAACATATATTAATACTTCTGATCATGTTGGCAGGATCAGGGCTGACCTGTGGCTAAAACAATAACATCTATCGTGGTGTTAGATCAAGTAAAAACTATATTGCATAACACTTTCTTGGGAAAACATTTAAACAAACAAAAATAAAAGCAACGTAAGAGGCATTTTGTTTTGTTTTTAATTTTATGCTCCCTAAGGGAAGTAACTCTCAGTTACTCGTAGTTTGTAGTGTTGGCGACAGTGTGCTGACGTCTCACGGTTACCATGACTACCAATGTTATTTTACAATTCGGTGGATTGGTAGTATCAGTAGAGAGTCGGACGCCATGCTTTACAGCATAGAGTTACGCCCCTTTACGGTCTGAGTTCAAATCCTGCCGAGGTTAACTTTGCCCTTTATCCTTACAGGGTCGATAAAATAAAGTACTAGGAATACATGGGTTACTTGCTGGCCTTGTGCCAAAAATAGAAACAGTTATTTTACAATTCAAGAAAGCGTTTAGATATAAGTTTGAAAGCAAAGGTAATTCCAGGTAGATCTTGTCAACAAAATCTCTATTAGTAACATGTAATAGAGTAATAGAGAGTATTCCCTGTTGTAGCATGTATCGGAGTGTACACATATTAAGTATCTTGGTACGTTTCCAAAAATGCTCATTAAAAACACCAACATTCCCTGTTGTAACATTGTAACTGAGTGTACACATTTTCTCATTCTTTTCCTGACTTTTTTTTTATTGATTTGCTTCTTTTGAAATTCATATTTATTATATAGTTTGTGTTTATAAGAGAATAAACCAAAAAAATAAACATGAATCCTGCAAGTGTCTTCATACTATAGAATTTATCAAACAAACGATACTAAATCTCAATCGATTAGAAGAGTGTTGTACACTAGTGTCAAAATTTGAATTTGAATTAGATAATAACAAACATTTACAAATGTTTCTGCATTCCTAATTAAGCAGGAGGGGGGGGGGTGAATGGAACAAGGATCAATAGTAATTCTTAATTATTCTAAATTGCATTATTATCATAAATTGCATTAATTCTCATTCATATCAGTAAAATTTAAATCTGAATTTGATAGCAACAACCCATGCCAGCATGTAAAACGGATGTAAAACAATGCTGATGATGAGGATTTTAAAGTGTTTGATTGCATGTGCAAAAATTGAAAAATAAATATTTTTGAAAACTTGCTTAATTCAGACTGTCATATCTGGGATACCCACAAAAAATATAAATACAAACATTGATACTAAAGTATGTCTACACACGTTATATACCCAAAACACACAATGTATATGTGTATTTACACACACAAAGGCATATATCTGTTAGCAGTAAGAGAGGACGTTAAAATGACAATGATTTATATATATATATATATATATATATATATATATATATATTTCGTTTCTGAATTTGTTTAGCAAGATTTTTTATCTGAAATCGTGTGTTGAAACCGATATTGTTATACTTTGGGAGGGTCATGTTGCCAATAAGTTTGTAAAATTATAAATATATAATAAATTGAAGTGAAAGCAACTGGTGCGTGTGTTTCTTATTGGCAACATGACCCTCCCAAAGTATAACAATATATATATATATATATATATATATATATATATATATATATATATATATATATATATATATTATATAAATGTGGTTGGTGTTAGGAAGATCATCCAACCATAGAAAACCTGCCAGAAACAGTTCTGTGCGAGCGAGACACGGTCACCCGACCAATCTTGTCTCAAGTGGGACAAACCCGTCCAACCCATGCTAGTGTGGAAGATGATGATAATTTATATAATGCAACAAAACCGTAGTTATTTCCAGAGGTTGACTAAGGAGATGGGACTGTCCATTTATCAGTTTTTTCCATTGCCTTTGTCCTATTTTGAATTAATATTCTAAAGACTTATCCATGCAGGCTTCTTTTGAAATTATCAAATATGTGTGCGTGTATGTGTATGTGTGCGTGTGTATATATATACCTTGTTCTCTAATCAACATATCCCTGAATATATCTGATCAGTATTCCTGAAAAATGTATGTGTAAAGTGTTTAAATAAGTGAATAGTCTTTATTTGTTTCTCTATCAAGTCTTCAGCTTGAGAAACGATACTGTTCTACCAAATAATATTTAATTACTTGTTGATTAGCCCCAGGTCAACCCTGAATGAGATTATCTATGTTTAAAAGCTTGCTTCCATCCATGACCATCCATCTTTTTTCAGATATTGTGTAATCTGGATTGGCTTTCTACACTCAGAGTTCAAATCTCACTGAAGCCATCTTTACCTTTCATCGTTTCAGGGTTGATAAATAAAATACCAGTCCAGTCCAGTACTAGGGAGTTGGTTCTTCAGCATACTCAGTTTAACTCATACACCTCTCTCCCTCACTGGAAGAAATCAGCTGCGTCTAAACTTGGAGATGAGTGGAGGTTAAAACGTTTAACCCTTTAGCATTTACATTACTCTATATTTACTATTATATTTTGGTGGTAAATGTTTTACCTCACATAATTATCTCATAATAAATCTATGTGATCTTGATATTATTCATCTTGAGAACAATACCTTGATATCAGTATGAGCAGCTAGTTACAGCTGGTTAGAACAGAAAGAGGTGAGAATGTTGGCCAGTTTAAATGCTAAAGGGTTAAAGCGCCCATAACAACTATCAGGAATTCTTGAATCAGTGATCAGTGGCTCTGAGCTACATTATCCAATATTTCCCTTTTTTTAAGATATTAGAGAATGAATTGAGGAAGATTTGGCTGCTATTTCAAACAGATCAGGCAACTATGTAGAAGCAATGCCTGAGGCTCTCATTTTATATAACATGGAGATTAATACTATATTCCTTTACTGTAAGACATTTCTTTCGAAAAACAAATTAATTTCTTTCACCCATCAAGAATTTTGAATACCATCAATGCCAGATGCAAAACAACATTTTTTTTTCTCTTTTCTTAGAATATTTTGAATAAATGTTATGTCAGAATGATATAATAATATTTACAGACCCTAGTATTGCTATTGTCTGGAATTTGCCTGAGAACATGCATTTGTATATACAGAAGTGATTTTGTATCACTCTTCCTGTAGAACCAATTATAAAATGGATACTGCATATGTTTCTTAAATGTTATAATACTGCACAATTCAATAGCAATGCCTGTGTAATTAACTACGTCTTCAACTCACTTCTGCACAATATTATAATCATTCT
This sequence comes from Eledone cirrhosa, assembly GCA_964016885.1. Taxonomy (NCBI): domain Eukaryota; kingdom Metazoa; phylum Mollusca; class Cephalopoda; order Octopoda; family Eledonidae; genus Eledone; species Eledone cirrhosa. The sequence goes on along the minus strand of OZ024750.1, from coordinate 8,466,913 downwards.
GTATATCTATCTCAATTATTAAAATACTATTACAGTTTTGTTTTTATGTTTTGGTCTGGGAAAATAATACCAGGTTTATGATGTGTTAGCTGGTGGTCCATCTGTAGGCTAGAGTTACATTGGATTTTTGCATAATTTTCTATGGCAAAGTCAGCTTAACATTTTATCATTTTAGGGTATGATAAAATAAAGTCCCATTGGGGGTCCATTAAAACAATTGTCCTTCTTTCTTAAAATAGGTAACCTTGGAAAGGAATAAGGTGAGCATAATCTGATAGATAGATAATAGCAGTGGATATAAACAGCGAAGCAATGGGCAGTATCGGTAGAGGGTCGGACGCCATGCTTTGACGCATAGAGTTACGGCCCTTGCCATTCTGAGTTCAAATCCCGCCGAGGTTAACTTTGCCTCTCATCCTTACGGGGTCGATAAAATAAAGTACCAGTAATACACTGGGTAATTGCTGGCCTTGTGCCAAAAGTAGAAAATTATTTAACAAAGAGAAAATTTGAGCATAACTGAGAATAGATGCAGTATACAAGTAAAAAGACTGTGCTGGTATAGACATATGTGTATGGAAGATAACCACTATATAATGCACTGAAAGTCAATGGAAACTGTGGAAGATGAAGATCTCAGAAAACATTGGATGAACTCATGAAGCTGAACCAGGATTGAGCTGATATGGTATTTGTTGTAACAAATTCATGAATATTTTGCCTTTAATCAAAACAATGAAGAATATTTTTAAAAAGAGGGTAAAACTATACTATTATATAGACAGCATGTCTTTGCTATGCTCTGTGGACAAGACGGTGGAAGGGTTGCTGCAGAAAGAACTCAGCACTACCTGCTGTAACAACTATTCTAACTTATGTGATGCTATCATCCTGATTTGGCAGAGGAAAATGGACAAAAATAGCCAAAAGTAAAAAAGTTTTTTTAGACTTATACCACTACCCATAAGCTAAAACAACTGCTGCACAAGACCACATACAAATATTCTACCTATAATATCATATTTCCCATACATAGTGCTGTATTTAGTATCATAATATAGTTTAAATGAAACCTTATTTGTGGGGCACCTGGCCATTATTTTTGTTTACATCAATGTTAAGAATCAATTATTGGAAGTGTGAAGCAATTTTTACATTTCTCTTATTACAAGATGTGGTTAACATCTGAGGATCATGCAATTTTAATTTCAACTAGTGTAGATGTTTTAAGAATGTAAATCATTTAAGGAAAGATCCTTTACAGACCTTAACCCTTTAGCATTTAAACCAGCTGCATCCAACCAGAATTCTCTCTCCTGTTCAAACCAGCCATAACCAGCCACTCATTAACAAAAAGTCATATATACATACTAATATAAATATATTAAAACCGTTGCTTACAAAACATTGGACAATTTTGAAATTTGAAATGTAGTCACCCCAAATATAGAAATGGCAATAATAATAACCAATTTCTATAAATAATATCTGAGAAATTTGAATAAAATACCCCTGGATATGGAAAAAGTAGTTGGAGGCACCTGTAAGGATTTTAACCCCACATCTCTTTGATGCTGGGCAAGTACACTAACAACTACACTATAGACCTGCTGGCCACCAATTACGTCTTTTTACAATATAACTAGAAATGTAAACAACCAGTTGACTTAAGAAGCAGTAAGAAATTTCGAAGTTGTGATTTTGAAGAGAGATGGCAGGAAGTTTGTTGCGATGATATTAAGTTGTTATATCGAGCAAATCTAGTGTCTTAAGTAAGAGGTATTTTGTGGATCCGAATGAGTTGATTCAATCGACTACAGCAGGTTAGTTTCAAAAAACGATTCCTAGTAATCATTATTATTATTTTTATTTTTACCTAGCAATATTATAATGATACTAAACGGACTTAAACGATAGCAACGTTAATCAAGCACATTGCTTGTATTACACGCTATGTTGAATCAGCCTATAAATGGTCTTTCAACAAGCGCTGTACGAGAGAAATCAAGAGAAATTTTCCAATATCAGTATCAATGGAAATAATTGAAAACTGGATGCATTAAGTGAAGCCTATTAATAAAATAGAAACGCGTCCGGCATACATTCAACACAGGAATTTACTCTATTCACATATAACATTCAATTGTAGGAGCTATTGAAATGACTTCATGAAAAAGTGTGTAGATAGAACAGGGACGTTGTAAACACATTATAAATACATCTTTAGATACCCACACTTAGGCTGGTGAAAAATTTTACAAGCATGTCGCATCTATATATACGTTACACACACACATATAGATATATACATGCATATACATATATAAATTACACAAATACACACACACACACACACACAGAGGTATATATTACACACCTATATATATATAATTGCATAATCTCAAATGTATATGTGTATATATAGATATATGTGTGTAAATATATACATACACACATATACATACGGATATATATACGTTGTGTGTGTGTGTGTGTGTGTATACGTACACACATACGGATATATATACGTGTGTGTGTGTGTATACGTACACACATACGGATATATATGTGTGTACGTATACATACATACGGATATATATATGTGTATATATATATACACACACATATATATATATATATATACATATATATACATATATCCGTATATATATATATATATTTCATCATCATCATCATCAATTTACGTCCATCTGCATGGGTTGGCTGGGTCTACTCCAGTACAACATACCACTACACACTGTCACTCATCATCTCTGCGAGCTTCAGTGATTTTTGATCAGATATAAGAATACATACACGCATATATATATATATATATATATATATATATATATACACACACACACATTTATACACGAATTTATGTACATATATATATATATATACACACACACAAACACACACACATATATATATGTATGTATATATATATATATATGCTTGCAGGGGAAGCGGATATTAAACAATGATGATGATGATGATGATGACATGTGGCGGGGCGAGGGGTAGGTTTGTGTGTGTATGCACACATGGGTATAGACAAGTGTTTATGTGTTTGTATGTACGTAATTTCAGCCAACATTAAAGCGTTATTTTAAGAATGGGATGTAGATATTTATGAATGTACACGCACCCGTACCCCCACAGACTCACACACACGCACGTGCAGGTGTTAGGTATAACGAGAGAGAGAGAGAGAGAAAGAGAGAAAGAGAGAGTGTATGTGTTATATAGATTTGTATATATGCAATTATGTATGTTTACACACATTTGTATATATATATATATATATATATATATATATATAAAATTATGTATGTATACACATGTTTGTGTGTGTGTATATATATATATATATACACTTATGTATGTATACACGTGTGTGTGTGCGTGTATATATATATATATATATATATATATATATATACACACACACAAATTATTAAAAACATAATGGAGGAAAGAAAAAAGTATATATCCTTGAGTAAGCAATCTAATGAAAAACTTCTGGGACAAACTATAAATTGAATTGAGCAAGAAATGTAGAGTTGCCATTTTTACATAAAATATAATTACATTATATTCTCCGACTAATTTCAATGGTACTGCCGGTGGTTAGACTCCCAAAGAAAACCAAATGGTAGAGATAAGCTCTAGAAGGCTAAAATATTGGATGCGGATTAGACATTGAAAAATAGATACTATTACATTGCTGAGGCAAGATCGAATCCCTTGATGTCCTCACATATATTTCTACATTAACCCTTTAGCATTTAAACCAACCATATCCAGCCAGAATTTTCTCACCTATTTCTATTCAAACCGGCCACTCATACTTATGTTAAGGTATTGTTCTCAAAATAAACGATATCAAAATCTCATAGATTTCGTATTATGTAAGAAAGCCTTTACCACAAAAATACAATAGTATATATAGAGTAAAGTAAATGGTAAAGGGTTAAACGTTTTAGCCTCCATTCTGACTGCCATGACCATGAAGCAACATCTATCTGATGTTTTGTGAACGATAAGGCTACAAAATATAGTTATATCATCATCGTTTTTACGCCTGGTTTTTGTTGTTGTTTTTTTCTACACTTGCATGAGTTGGACAGATCCGTCTCAGCACGGCATCTCTCCCCACGCTGCAATCCTTTGTCATCACCTCTGCGAGTCTCAGCAATTTAAAGTCAGCTCTCACCACCTCTGCCAAGGTCTTTCTTGGTCTACCTCTACTGCAGCTTCCTTCTATTGGCAAGTGATCAGTGTCCATAACAACACACACCACTGAAGATTCTTCTTAACAATATCCTAAATGAAGCATTTCCTATTTTATACTCAACATTACATTCAATTGATGATATATAACAAAGATTAAACAACAGTGAATTCTAATATGAAGTGTTCACAGACAAGACACTACTAATGGTTATACAAGTATATCTCTTTACCATTGTAGTATTTGATAAGAGTACAACCACAGTTTGCATTCATGATCATCTTGTCAGATAAGTGACTGGCCCAAGTGATAACACCTACACAGCTAAATTTATATAGTTTCACAATTTCAACAATGATATCTTAAGTGTTTGTATATTATTACTTCTAATGCTTCATAAATCGACTTTACTCATTATAATTATGTTGATCATTGTTGATATAATCTTTCCTGTTTTATTTATTTTTTAAATTTCTTCTCAGGCCCCTTTAACCCTTTTCTTACCATATATAAACATGACAGTAACAGTAGCACCTACATTTGCATAGAATAGAGCAGGCTCAAAGATTAAATACATTCAATCCTATCATAGTTCTTTAAAATTATATTATAGGGGTGTATATGAACCATAAGATGGGCAACTGGCGGAGCCGTTAGAACGTCAGATAGAATGCTTTGTGGTATTCGTTTCAGTTCTCTGAGTTCAAATCCCGTCGAGGCCTACATTGCCTTTCATCTATTCCAGGATGATAAAAAGTACCAGTCAAGTACTGGGGTCAATTCTTTTATATCTCTTTCTCACTGCCATTCGCTCACTCTCTATATCCTTCTCTGGAAGGAATCTGCTGTATTCAGACCTAGGGAGGTGGTGGGTGCTGCCGGATTTTTATAAAACTGCCCTAGAAACACTGTCAATATAATACCTCAACGGCTTCCCCAAGAGTTACGGGAGCATGGATACATATGAACCATGCTACGTTAAAGCTATTGATAATTATTCCTAGCCAGTCAAGTTCACTCTATATGCAAATGAGAGTGTCCAGCTGTTGTTTCATAGGCAAAAACTATTTATTTTACATAAATATATGTCAGAACTACAGCTAATTAATTCTAAGCAGTCAAGTTCGTTCTATATGGAAATAAACATCCCCAGTCAATGTATTATTGGCACTAGGTATAACTGAGTATCTCTAGCCGATATTTCATACACAAAAACAATATAAGATTTAGTCTCTTCTCATTTCCATAGAAAGTAAATTAATGTCACCAATGACAATAGTTAGTTCCTTGAGTAGAAATTCTGTGCATCTGGAAGGCAAAAAGGATGCGGCATTGCTTGGTGATGATTGGGGGGGTTCTTGCACATGACTACTCTAGCCACCCCAGTACTGTGCAGTGTGATTTTATTTGTTTTGCTTTCCATAATTTTGACAGGTTTTTTTTCTGGCTGGATGCCTTTCCTATCAACAACCACTTTAAAGCAAAGAATGGATGCATTATTCATGCCCCCAACACTAGAGAGGTTGTCTTACTGGCCTCAAGAGTCCTCACCACCCTATATCAGTTTTTATTTGGAGTCTCTACTCTCCTAGAAGGGTTACTTTCACTATGGCTTACAGATCCCACGTCTGTCTCCTGTGCAGTTGTTTTTAATCAGAGCCACAACCCTCCTTGACGTGTTACCTTCACTGCAGCTTACATAGTCCTCGATTGTCCTGGGCAGTTTTTTTTTTTAAATCAGTCACTAGATGAGTTGCCTTCATTTCGGCTACAGGGTCCACGTCTGCCCCAGGGAAGTCGTTTATAACTGGAGTTTCTCCCATCCTAGACTATCTACCTTCTCACAAAGCTCCATATCTACCCCTTACAAACTTAATCTTATTTTACTCTCGGAGCAACTGCTCCCTTAGATACACGTCTACACTGGGTAACAACGGTCAACAGAGTAGTGAATCGACATTGGTGATATAAGAGGTATGTGTAAAAAGCAGCGGATGGGAATGTGGTGGTAAAGGATGTGGGGCGTAAGGCCATTTCAACTGGCCAGAAAGTGGTGTATTGGAGTGGGTGGTATAGATGCAGTGACAGAGGAAGGAGCTGCTTGTTAACGCCGGCAAGACGATACATTAAAAATGTCAGAGGTTTATGAAATAGACTGAGAAATAATTAATTTAAATAAAAACAAAACAGTATAGATAGAATAAATAGATCGATATTTTAGCTGAACGGTGTTTCCATAGTAAAAAGAATTTGGATTTCTTAGTGGGGCGAAAAACAATATGACGGTAGTGGTGGCGAGGTGCGTTGAGAAAGAAAGAAAAAGGAAGAGTAGAGAAGATTCGATCGACTAGGATAAGGGTTACTAACTTTTTTCGCATGACATGAAAACATTTCCACCGTCCACCTAAATAGTAAACATTCGAAAGCATACCAAAAATGTCTGGTAAAAATTTGTTACTGGTTCGTAAACTGACTTTTTAAAGTAAAATAAGGCTGAATTATGCGACGGCTGATACTATCGTATTTTAGAAAAAGTGAAAGTAAACTTGGCTATTTAAAACTGTATTTTATTAAATTTAATTATAAAGGATATAATTCAGTTTTATTGTCAATGTTAGTTTTATGGTTAAGTTTAGTGAATATGTTGCTAAGGAAAAAAATATCACATTTTGAAGTAATCAGAAAATTGGATATAGGAGTGTTTTGAAAATATATACAAATACACATATGCACAATGTGTATTGCACATATATAAGGGAACACATTGAGCTTCGCTTATACTGTGAGAGTGTGTGTGTGTATGTTTGTTTATATACACACATACTAACTTTAAAGTCTGAATTATTGTATCAAACAGTTCGAAAAAAAGTAGACAACATTGTTGCCTTTTGACAACCATTATACTTCAGTACGATACAAAACCCTCACATAGCTATCATTATTACCTTTTAACAACCACTGTACTTCAGTATGGTACATAAACCTGTCACCATTATCTTTTAACAACCACAGTACTTCAGTATAGTATAAAAATCTCACATAGCTATCATTTTTACCTTTTGACAACCACAGTACTTCTCTATGGTGCAAAAGCCTCACAGTCATCGTCATTATCAACGCAGAGTTAATAGAAAATTCGTTCAGACAAATAATTATATTTGAGCTTGTTCACAGTTTTAATTAACTGCAGTACATCACTAAAGCCCCTCCCACTGTCGATATTTTTTTGTCACTAAATGTTGCTAGTGAACCACAGAGTTAACTGTTAAAACTGGAGGAGAAAGTTCAAGTCTTCATTCTAAAAGAATTGTGAGCAATTTGTAATGTTATTTATGTATATTTAAAATAAAAAGATTATTTCTATTTTCAACTTATAGCAAACGTCATACCTTTTTATTCATATTTGTATTAACAACATTACAAATATGTTTAAAAATATACATAAATAACTGTTTCTACTTTAGGCACAAGGCCAGAAATTACCCAGTGCATTACTGGTACTTTATTTTATCGACCCCGTAAGGATGAAAGGCAAAGTCAACCTCGGCGGGATTTGAACTCAGACCGTAAAGGGACGTAACTATGCCGGAAAGCATGGCGTCCGACCCTCTACCGATATTGCCAATCCACCGCTCTTTATACATATATAACATTACATAAATAACATTACAAATCCATAAATAACATTATAAAGTGCTCGCTCAGAAGAATATTACAAATATAATGTCGTTAATAACAAAAGAATTACGAAAAGATCAAAGAGAGAAGGGAAACCTCTAGATTTACTTACCATAGTAGGAACTTTATCAAATGTACAATCAACAATATTGTTCAATAGGATGTTATGCTCATTAAAAAATAACTTCAGTAAATATAAAATAGACGTACCTTTTAAGTCAAGAAATAATTGATCCGTCAATGGTAACTCCTTGCAAGATTGAATATTTTGATAAAAAAAAAAAAAAGCATACGCCATAGTAAAGCACTGACTTTCACAAATGACCTCCGTCAACTTGTATGGAGAATTCAACAGACCAAAGATTTATGGGCGTGTTGGTATTTGAGGTGGCTGGCCATTCTATTTATACGTCGAGAAATTGTGTTTTTACTAAGTGGAATAGTCGTCATAATTGTGTTAGACTTTTTAAGTATTACAGCCAAGAGAACTTCTTCAATAACAGGCCGAAGCAATGTTTCTCCTATAGTGGGGGACTTACTGGTCTTTTACAACCAGTAATGCAATGTTGTACAAAATACAATCATCCTGTTATCAGGCTGTGTAGTTGCTTTCTGATATTCTGGGATCAAGGTTTCCCATTTTTCGAATGAGGTCTTAAGTTGTAAATATGACAAAGGTTTTTTGTTGTGGTTGGCATGCTTAGAATATAAATGACACTTTAAGTGTGAAGGCTTCATGGCTTCGTTGCTTAATATTTGATTGATCATAAGACACCGCGGAGAAACGATAAACCCATAAGATAAATAAACAATGCGGTATTGGAGACATTGGGGTGTTTTAAAAATCGTACAATACAGAGAGAAAATAATAGGACAATACATAACAAAATTATCTGGTTGTATTAACTTTGTATATGTGGGTGGTTTATCTGAGTGTATCAAATATATAAAAAATTATTAGTGACAAATATGTATCTGTTCATTTTGTATCATCGTCATCGTTTTTGCATGGGTTGAACAGGTACTTTGCAGCACATCATCATCACTCTCTCACTCCACTTGTCGAGTACCCCTGACTCTCAGAAACAGAATGACAATTTATTGTCAACAAATACGAGACCACAGCACTAGACAGACACCATTAAGTGGGCATCTAGACTTACGTATGACAAATATGTCCTCTTATCCAAGTTCCAAGTCTTTCCAAATTTACCTTTATTTAGGCAATATCACAATAATAATGAATACAAAAATAAAATATAGTTATACAAAAATACAAACGGCGTCTGAATAAACTTTACAAATTACATTCACTAAGAACTAACTACTCAAACTCATTCTACCATTTGATATGTTGGAATTAAGCAGACGACAACCTCAACTTTGGACATAATTATGGTTTCTACTCGCATGTCACTACTGAACTGACGTAGTAGCGGACCACCACCTTAAGCGAGTGTTTCGGCCCTTAATTTCTGAAATACTCGTTTGAACAGACGTAATAGAAAACATATTCTATACATTATTTTATATATACATACAAATCTCCTTTATCCTGCCAGTTGATGTATTGAATGGTAAGAAACTGGACAGCAGCTCAAAAGATAAGAACCGCCCCACCTCAAACGAGTGTTTCTATCCTTAATTTCTGAAATACTCGTTTGAACAGACGTAGTAGAAATCATATATTATACATATATACAAATATTCTTCATAACGCCACTTCACATATTGAATATAGTCTCCGTTTTTTGGTGGGGAATGCACGAAAGTATTGGTGGAATCACAAAATTCTATGTCCAATCACGTGATCATTTTTAACCAATCAAATTGCATCTTACACAAACGTCACTTTTAGCCATGTTCGCTCTACAGTGTTTACATTTGTTTAATTATCACAGCGAAGCATATAATTTAAAAGCTCTTGGTTTAATTCCATTAAAATGTCAGGTATTTCAGATTAAAGAAAATGTAAAGGAAGGGGTGAACAACCGAGCCAACACCAGAGCAAAAGGCAGCAGCGTCGCGAGGAGTACCAGGCAACCTCTCTAATGATTTTTGAGGCAAGCCAGCACACTTGCAGCGTTGCCCCGGGTGATGGCGAGTTAGACGAGAAATAGTTCAAATATCTTAAATGCATTTTCAACTATATGTGTGTGTGTGTGTGTATAGAAAAAGGAAAATAGTGCTCAATCAGGGATGAGAGCTGATATATTATTTATTTATGTTCATACATGGAACAAAAGCTCAGGCTAAAGTTGTAAGGCCCAATATTAACCATATTTCCAACTTGTAAGAAGGATCAAAATTGTGACCTAATTTACAGGTGCCGGAAGATTTTGATCCCTCTTACATTCCAGAGATATGGTCAATATGGGGCCTTGAAACCTTAGGTAGAGCTATTTGTTTCATGTATAAATATATAATTGTTTCTACTATTGGCACAAAGCCAGTAATTATTCCAGTGCATTACTGGTACTTTATTTTATCGACCCCGTAAGGATGAAAGGCAAAGTTAACCTCGGCGGGATTTGAACTCAGAATGGCAAGGATCGTAACTCTATGGGTCAAAGCATAGCGTCCGACCCTCTACCGATACTGCCAATTCACCACAGGATGGTCCGAAAGTCTTGTCACCCCTTGGCAGTGTCGGTAGAGGGTCGGGCGCCATGCTTTGACGCATAGAGTTACGGCCCTTGCCATTCTGAGTTCAAATCCCGCCGAGGTTAACTTGGCCTTTCATCCTTACGGGGTCGATAAAACAAAGTACCAGTAATGTACTGGGTAATTAGCGGCCTTGTGCCAAAAGTAGAAACAATTATTTTTTTGTTTTAATAATATAATATACTAGCAGTGGTACCCGGCGTTGCATGGGGTAAGGTATTGTGAAATATATAACCGCCTTAGCTAAGCTTAGTATTTCCACAACCACGGCTGGCAAAGAAGTAAGGGTCTGGAATAACCGGAGGCAGCATACTGACAGATATTATAAGGGCGCATTTTGGACGCAGCGCGAATTGAAGGAAGTGACGTAATGCAGACAGTCAGACAGATATTATAAGGGCGCGACGTTATATGTATGTATCTATCTAAAAAGAGAAAGACTAAGAATTATAGAAAGAGATCGCTAAATCGCCTAATGCGGTCCCTAGGGCATTGAAAATTTGAATTTTTTTTTTGCTCAGAACACTCCCTGACATATGTAAAGTTTGAAAACAGACGGTTGGGTGGTTCTCTAGTTTTAGGGATTCAAGCTCACACACACACAGACAGACATCCCCAGTTTTATATATATAGATAATATCATTAATTATAATATACAATAATAATTGTTTCTACTTTTGGCACAATTATCTCAGTATATTACTGGTACTTTATTTTATCGACCCCGTAAGGATGAAAGGCAATAATAATATAATTTTCTTATAATAGATAAAAATAATATAATTTTCTAATAGTAATAATATAATTTTTCTTTTAGGTTGTGGGTGACAAGACTCTGTACAGAGAGAGAGAGTGTGTGTGCGCGCGCGCTGGTATACTTACATAAAATGCAAGTGAATGAAAATGAAAGATGGGTTTTTCATTGTAAATAGTCACCATTCAAATTTTACTGAAAAATTTAATTGTGAAAATATTTCACAAATGGTTAATTAGTAAATTCTCTTTTTCAGTGTTCTTTTGTTAAGTAAAACGCAATTGATCCACAAAATAAAATATCAATGAATGATACCTGATTGATCTTCATATGTAAATTATGAATGATTTATTAGTAGAAGAAAGGAAATATCACAACATACATATATCTTTATCTATTATCTGCTGGAATTTTTGTATATGTAAATCCAGAATGATTTATTAGTAAAAGAAAATGTTTATAATCAAATTTTGTTTGATAACGATTAAAGATAAGAAGAAAAAAAAAGTGTTATTGATTTGACTAAATGTAAAATGAACTTATAGATTAGAGATTGCCTTTTTTTTTTTTTTATGCCAATCCATTCCCTTATAAAAAAAATATTTGCAGTCAATTGCCACCCACCAATAGTTCAACAAGAATCTTGCCAATAACTCTTATAAGATATTTTATTATCCGTTATACTACTTTCTCAAAACACGAAACAAGTATCAGTGAATTTCTGTGACAGTTACCATTGATAATACTGTCTTAATACTGTAGAATACAACCAAATATTGGCCTATATGAAGAGAATAATTTCCCATTGTCAATAGTTAATTTTTTGTTATATATTAGATTCAATTTTTCTGCTAGTTATATAATAGAAATGGAACAATAGACAAACTATGCTCAACTTGCTGCTCCTTATGACTGATTAAAATTCACTTAATTTGATTCTGAAGGCCATTTGTCATCTGAAGTGTTCATAGACCAAAACTATTATTTTATCATATGAAATGTTAAGAAAGAAATAGAGAGAGAGATGTGTGAAAGAGATAGATATCACCAGAGTAACTAACTACACAGCAAGTGATGATTTCCCACTGATACTCCCAGCTTGTTGCCAACCATTGTAGCCAGCTTGCAAGTTTATTACTCATTTGTGAACTGTGATGATTTATGTTCAGAAAAATTGTCTGTGATAAGAGACATTTGTGAACCAAGGTTCCACTATATATTTCTTACTGATGTCCATGGCACATTTTAACACATACTTACTCCAATTTTTTATTACTTATGCCTTTATTCCAGCAACCAGATAACTTTAAACAGCATAAACTTAGTTTCTTCCTCATTCAGGCGTCAAACATTCCATCACGTCTTTATATAGTTAAACAACATCCTACTGCCATACTTTCTATTCCGCCCAGGTCTGTTACTTGATACTCTCTTATCTTAATTTATTAACCTCTCCCCCTCATGTCACCCACTAATTCGCAATCCCTGATTCAACTGTAGAGGTCACACAGAGAATTAGTATTTGAAAACATACAGATAAGAGTATCAAGATATAATACCTATTTCACTGGTTCACATATTAGGTATCTAATTGTATTTTTTTTTACATTGTCAGTTCAGTGGGGTTTTTTTTTTTTTTTTTTTTTTTTTTTTAACCAGATATATATTGGAATATGATTAAATCAATTATATTCATAGACTAAATATATATGGCGCCTTGTGTTTAATGATTTTGATACCAACCTGGCCACCACCACCCCTGTTAATATGAAACAAAACCACCAATTTTAAAAAATACTTATTTAAATTCAAACCTTCCAACATTATTATTATATATAGGGCGGTGGATTGGCAGTATCGGTAGAGGGTTTGACGCCATGCTTTCCAGCATAGTTACGTCCCTTTATGATCTGAGTTCAAATCCCGCCGAGGTTGACTTTGCCTTTCATCCTTACGGGGTCGATAAAATAAAGTACTAGTAATGCACTGGGTATTTGCTGGCCTTGTGCCTAAAGTAGAAACAATTATTATTATATATAGAGCGGTGGTTTGGCAGTATCGGTAGAGCATCAGACTATGAATAAAATGTTACCCCTCTTCCTTGATGCCCTAAGCATATGCTTGTTTTGCTTACTGCCTAGTCTAGCACTGGTCTCCACTATATGTACACTAATATAAACCAACCCCACTATTTTCTGTCAGAGAAATGGGCAAAAAAAAAAAAAAGATCCAGGTGTCATTTTGAATTCACTTTTCTCGAATGAATACATTGATCTTGCTATTTAAAAATAAAAAAATAAAAAAAAAAAAAAAAAAAAAAGGCAGAGAAAAACATAAAAAAAGAAATATATATATATATAAAAGAGACCATAAGAATATTTGAATACAAAACTTTATTGTCATTAAAGTTTTAAATCAAGATCCAAAAATAGATTGAGAAAAATAATTTTATTAGGACACAAATTTGATATTTGATGTTAATCCTTTTAATATTAAAACCGACTCTGGTCCTTCAATTCAAATCTATTAATTTTAAAGTATTTATATTTATATAAAAACCTTACATCAACATTTTATGTAAGAAGGTTAATATATGTTCCAAAGCACCAGCTTATATAACCAAATTATTTTAAAAACTATTTGAAAATCAGGCAGTAATTTTTATGAGAAACATGGTAATGAAAAGGTTAAGTTTCAAATCAGAAATCAGAAATTGATTAAAAAAAATACTTTTATTTGTAATAAAATGGAATCAAATATGTTCATCTTATTTGATTGTTGTTAGGAGTGATTCTAGATATGAGTCAGAATGTAATGACTTGACAGTGCCAAAACTGGAGCACCTGTTGGAACACCAGGAAATGGTCCACTTGAACCAGCAATGTCAACATGAGAGTATGGAATTGGAGTGTTTGAATCAATGCCATGCTAGAAAGACAAAAGGAAACAATATTTAGTTATATTACAAATGTAAACAAAATTGCTTTAAGATTCCACAGGAAGCTATAAAACTAAGCAGAGGAGAAGTAGAATGAACAGGGTGGTTGGGAGGTAGACAGACAGACGAACAGGATGGGAGACAGAGGGAGAGAGGGAGATGAACAAGGTGGGAGAGAGGAAGGGAGATGGACAAACAGGGAGACAGATGGACAAACAGAGAGACAGATGGACAAACAGAGAGACAGATGGACAAACAGAGAGACAGATGGACAAACAGAGAGACAGATGGACAAACAGGGAGACAGATGGACAAACAGGGAGACAGATGGACAAACAGGGAGATAGATGGACAAACGGAGACACATGAACGCAAACAGTGAAATATAGACAAATTAGAGATAAATAAACTTATAATTATTTATTCATATATTTATAGATGGATACGAAAACAGACAAATAGAAACACTCAGAGACAGAGATAAATGTAAGCCAGACAGACAAATTTAAGCCACTGTCAGTTATTTCAGATGTAAAGTGATAATTAAAAAGCAGATTAATTTCTTTGCAAAGAAAAAAAAAGGTTAAAATATAGTGGAAATATTAAAACTGTTCAATATTATTGATGCCAACTTACTTTATCCATTCCTGATGCCATAATAAGGAATGCAGCTGGTGACTGATGACCTCTCGGTGTTTGGGAAGATGGTAAATTGTTACACTGAAGAACGTCTTCATATTCAGATTTGCCAGTATGGAAGACGTAGTCCTGATAATGTAAACCATAAAATATTGTTCTAGATGAGTTGAGATGATATATTATGGAAGCAAGTAGCAGAAGAGAGTAATAGTAAATTATAGCAAAGAGTAGAGCTACCACTTCTCTGAATTGAGAGATCACAACTCCAATACTATTGCCAAACAAAAGCAGATATAAAAACAATTATAATAATGATGAAGTAAGTTTATTATTAGAATCTAAAGGTTTCTGATTTAAGCTCAAGGCCAATAATTTGAGGAGAAGGAAAAGTTGATTAAATCGCCTCTGTAAAATAAAGTACCAGTAATACACAGGGATTGATTTAATCTACTTTCCTCTCCCACTAAATTGTTGGCCTTGTGTCTAAATTAGAAACCAATAATAGAATCTAATTAAACAGTGATTCTATTTACGATATTGTTATTGAAATCTATAATGATTGTGTTATATTTATAGAAACATTGTGTAAATGCTAACATTTTTAGCAGAAAAACTTTAAAATATTTCAGCCAGCAAGTTGAGAAACCTGCCGAGTTCACAGACAAAACAAACGATTCATTGATCTGTTTAATGAGTTATGTCAAAACCAGAATAGACACACACACCCACACACTTCATACACACACCTTGCTACTGTAGTATACAAGAATGAAACAAAACATTAAAAACTAAAAAAAAAAAATGTTTTTAAAAAATGCTGGTTACCAGGAAGAGAAACTGGCTGTAAAACACAGACTGAAAAAGACCCCATGATAAGTATGATTAAGCCTATAATGGGGCCTGCAAGACTAACCACTGCTTCAAAAGAAAAAACTGACTAAAAATTATTTTTGTCGTTGTTTTGTGTTGTAAAGGTTCATTTTAGATAGGACATAATACATTGCAGTTTATGCAAATATATAAAAGGAAAAAGAAAATTAGTATTAAATCAGTCACACACACATGTACACCAGGTTTAAGAGATTAAAGGAGATTTTACCTCACGGCGGATATTTGAAATTTCAAACATATCTCCAATAGAATGTCCAACGTTCTGCATGGTTTGAGATATCATTTTCTTCTTGGCTGGGCCATTATCCATAATTGCCTGTAGAGAGAAACATAAAAACATAATGGTGGACCAGTCTTCAGATGGGATCACAGTAAAAGGCAGAAGAGCATAAACATTCATAAAAGGGAACCTAAAGTCCAAGATTTCCTTGATATAACATTGTTGAGCAAGGCACTTCATTTTACTTCAGTTCATTGTTTTGAAAATAAAGTACCAACAGCTGGGAAGTAAGTTTGTAATAGGCTGTACTTTCTGTCACTTAATGCCACATGAAACTAGGATAAGCTGTGACTTGATGGGTCTCTCAACTGAACAAAAACTAATACAGAGAAAAGAAAGATTATATTTAACTTACAGTATAGTCTTCACCCATTGCCAGTACAGCATGGCCTGTGAGGGTAGCAATGGTGAAAATTTGAGGATTTTTTACTTTCATAGCCTATACGAAAAAAACAAAAAAAACAGAAATACAAATTTAAGAAAAACATTTACACATTTGAATACATGTCTGTTTTAAAGCATTCATATTTGAAATAAAATGAAACCTATCAGAAATTTATGTTCTAAATACCAGCTTAATAATGATTAAGTTATTTTATCAAATCTCTCCAAATTCTTTACCTTCAAAATTAATTAAAAGGCATGGAGAGTGCAGTTCATTAGAAACATATACTACCTTTATGTTTTAACCCTTTCATGACCATATTTCTAATGATATACACCCTATTTCAATTTGTTAATGAAGAATTCTGAGGGATTTACAAAAATAATCAATTATTTCATTACTAAGATTGTAAATTAATGTAAGCTTCTTAGATAAAATCATTATGAAAAATTTAAATTTGAAACCTTTAAAATGAGTGCTTTTGTTTCACAGTTCCAGAGATGGTTTTGGCTGGGTTGGGAAACTAAAGTGCAGTTTTGATCAACACAGAAATATAACTCATAAGCATTGTGGATAAGAACCAAAACAAAATAACAAACCTGTTCTTTCATATAACACAGCAAATCAGCCATTGCCATCCTGCCTTCAGCATCAGTGTTACCAATACGAATTCTGACTTTAGAACGAGATGTAATGATTTCATCTGCAACATAGGCCTCTATAGAGATTGTAAAGAAAGTAAATATGAGAAAAACAACCACAGTTAAATCAATAATGAACAAGATATATCAATAATGAACAAGATATAAGCAAGTATTGCACCAAGAAAAATATAAACATTGGCGTGAAGGAGATTAGGAATTTATTTGCTTTAACATATGTTTCTATGTCTATTATAATTGTCTACATATGCTGACTATATATATATAAAATGAATATCAGGATTGAACCAGTATTAAACAAGTATTCAACACACTACTCGATATTTGGGATAGTTGAGTGTGACTATATTAGAGTCAAGGCCTGACAGCTAGACTGGAACTAGCTGTGGAAACGGCAATAACTCAACCATCAGATCCCAATTCTTTCTAATATTTTAAATGAATATATATATTTGTATTAGGTATTATGAATGTTGTGAAGGAAAAATGGAATGAGATGGTTAAGTCCTGTGTTGAGGAAGGATAAAGGTGACTAGGAAAATGGAGTGATGGAAGTGACTGGAAGAAAGTAGAGGAAGGAGAAGACAAAGACAGACATGGCCTAAGATGATGGAGAGAGAGAGAGATAATTGGTAAAAAACAAAAAAACAATAGGTTACCTGGTCCAACTTCATTTCGTACCATCGACATTGATCCTGTTACCTTGATATGAGAAGGTTTCAAAATAGACAACACCTGAAGTGATAAAAGGAAGATATTATTGAACAGCAATATCACTCTATGGCAGCTAATTCAGTCGTATTGATAGGCAGAACATAAATCCATTGGTTTAGTTTAGTTAACCAGTTTCAATTGGGATCAGTTACTTTACATCATAAGCCAATATACACACAGTTTTATATATTTTGTATTAGTTGACATTTGTTACAGCCATTATATCATGTCAACTGTCAACACAGTTTATATCGGGATGACTGCCCACCCACTCAACTTGGCACACCAAACTGTCCCACCCAACCTGATCCAGCACACTGACAGGTCCCAAAGGACGAGACCCAACCTAATCCGACCTGACACACTGAATAGCCCCACCTGACCCGATCTGACACACCAAAATGGTCCTAACCCGACTGCGAACAATCCCAACCCAATGCTACCTGACCCAACATTAAACAGTGCCATCCAACCCGACTCTACATGACCCAGCATAAGGTAGATTGTCTTGTCAACAGCCCCTATAACACAAATAAAAGTAAATCTCTTACCTTAAAGAATCCAGCCACTGCAGCAGCTCCACATTTATCACGATGCATACCAGCCATATGTCCACCAGCTTTGATATCATGGCCACCAGTGTCATATGTGATGCCCTGAGTACACACAAAGTAAAGAGGACCTTCAACAATCACTTTATTATATTGACCATTTCATTACTATATTCATAATGAAAAACACTGCATATGGTTTCATATTTTGAACATAACCAAGAATTTGTAGAGATTTAGTAATACATATAACTATATTACGAACTTAAACCTAGTTAGTAGGCACCTCTTAACCCAATATACACCCCACCTACACACCCTGCTCCATTCTCCCACTTTCGTCCACTGTATAGTGGTCGTGTAGGTGACATGACAAAAAGTACCCAGTCCACACAGTAAAGTGGATGTGTAAGAGACACGGTAAAACGGCCCCCCAGTCTACACTGTAAATGTGGTTTGTGTTAGGAAGGACATCCAACCGTAGAAAAACCTACCAGAAACAGTTCTGTACGAGCGAGACATGGTCACCCAACCAATCTTGCCACAAGTGGGACAAACCCGTCCAACTCATGCTTGCGTGGAAGATGGACATTAAACGATGATGATGGTGTTTCATCAGTTGGTATTTGAAACACATGTTCTTACATAAATATATAATTGTTTCTACTTTTGGCACAAGGCCAGCAATTATCCCAGTGCATTACTGGTACTTTATTTTATCGACCCCGTAAGGATGAAAGGCAAAGTTAACCTCGGCGGGATTTGAACTCAAACCATAAAGGGGCGTAACTCTTTGCTGCAAAGCATAGCGTCAGACCCTCTACCGATACTGCCAATCCACCGCCCTTAATATAAATATATAAATATATAATGGTACATAAATATATAATGGTACATAAATATATAATTGTTTCTACTTTTGGCACAAGGCCAGCAATTATCCAGTGTATTACTGGTACTTACATAAATATATAATGGTACGTTTTCAGATAAATTCATGGATCTTCACAAGACTAACTCCTACTTTAGTTGGGAAAATAACATTAAAATGATTGTTGCTGTTTGTTTGTTTGTTTGCTTACTTTACGAGCTTCAACAATAATTTGAGAGTACTGTGGTACAAACGATCCAAAGATACAGTCTTCAGCAATGTGACAGTGTTTATACTAAAAGAAACAAAAAATACCTTTCCGACAAGGAAAACATTTTGGTCAGTTGATCCACTGCCAGTGTATTCCAACAAGATGACTCTTGCAGCATGGCGATCCAGGTCTAGAAAGAAATAAAAAAAAAAAAAAAAAAAGGAAAGGCTTCTCTGTTAGAGTAGAAGGTATATTCTATGATGCCTGTGTGAAAACTGATGCTGCTTGGAAACAACATTTGAGTTTTGAGCACAGAGTATTTGTGAAGAATGGAAAGCAATGAAGTAAATATGCTCCTATGGATGTGTAGTTGCAGTGTGCATCTTGCAAGCTAAACAAATCCAAAAACGAAATATCGAGATGTATTTTCTCATACTGTATAGAAAGCAGAATGTCTATTCACGATATTAGTTCAAGGGAGGTAACTCTCAAAACGAAATACTCACATATAAGCCGTTCCGAATATAAGTCGACCCCCTCGCTCTTAACTCTTATTTTATATCAGAAAAATGGGCAAAATGTTTAAACCTTGTATATAAGTCGCTGTAGGTAATCAACCAGTTATTTATATCGAGCAGTTTTCAAATTCTCAGGAGTGGAGAATATATTTATAAAATTTTAATATTTTGATATTTAAAATGTTTTAAGTGTAGTTTAGAGTATAGTTTTTTGTTCATTAAATAATGATTTTTCTTTCACCAAATACTGACCGTTTTGAAGAACATATATACATTCAAAATATATGAGAAACAATAGGAAATACGAATTTACACGTCGAAAATAAAACCAGTATAATATACACCAACAAAGTGAAACAGGTGTAATATTCACCTCCAAAGTGAAACCAGTGTAATATTCACCTCCAAAGTGAAACCAGTGTAATATTCACCTCCAAAGTGAAACCAGTGTAATATACAGCTATGAAGTGAAATAGGTGTAATATTTACCACCAAAGTGAAACAGGTGTAATACTCACCTACAAAGTGAAAATATTTTAGCACCTCATTTATGTGGAATTTTAAAGTTAGTGAAAAGCAGCAAAATATTGACCTCAAATATAAGTCCTCATTTTACTATCAAATTTGTTTTTGTCACATATTTCTCCACTTATATACGAACCATATGCTAATTTACTATCTTAATAAAATAATAATTCTAATAAAGCCCACATAATTATTCATTAATTAATTGAAAGAGTGTATTTAATTAGAAGAGAACTATTGACCTTCAGGAGAAGAGGCGACCCCTGATTGTATTCAGCAACCAAAACAAATATGAAGTACACCAAATCCAATGCTCCTAGGGGAGGTCCCTGGTTCTTCTTATTTGCGAGTGTAAACTCGGCCAGATTAGATTAGATTAAATAACAGGAACCTTTAAAGCTAAAAATCATGCTTACTTTTAACTCCTCTGTTAACAGCTCCAAGACAGGGATAGTTCTTCTCGAGTTCATCACCATCCGACTGTATGGTAATCTAGAAGATATAGAAAACGTATTCATTGGGTGAACTAAAATAAAACACAATGAGTATAAATATAAGAACATCATTAAATTAAAATTGTTGTTGACTGGAATTTAAATAAACTATTAAAGCAAAATAGTGAGAGAGAGTTATCTTCCCTTCTTTAATATTGGTTTCTGATTTAGGCACAAGGCCAACAATTTTGGGGAAGGGGAAAGTCGATTGAATCGCACTCAGTGAGTTACTGGTACTTTATTTTATTGACCCTGTAAGGATGAAAGGCAAAGCTCACCTTGGCAGGATTTGAACTGATTATAATAAATCACAAATTAAAGCCCAAATTTTGAAATTACCTTAATGCCAGATTCTGCACTGCCCAAAACCTTTTTCACATAATCAGCTACATTTGGGGCTGACATTCTCTCAGGGTCAGAACCCCCAATGTCTCGAGTGACCACTCTAAAAGACAAAAAGAAACATTTTAGAAATTCATTTACACACACACATAAATATTTCTGTTGTAAGTATATATATTAAAATCAACTGGACATACCTTCCTTCTTCTAAAGCCATGCATATCAACAGTTCTTTGTCTACATCCAAATCTCCAGAATTTCCAGAGAACCAAACTCCAAGAGTTTTGGCTTTAACAGCCTTCTTTGGAACATCCTCTCTTATCTCAATTGGCTAAAAATAACAATGGAAAATCTCTATTTACTTTATATAAAAGACATATAGACTTGTTATATTTGGAGAGGGTTATGTTGTCCTAATATAGTAGTGGCTCTACCTGGAGTGACTCTCTGATCTCCAAATTACACATAATAAATATAATATGATAAATTATATTTATATTTTTAACTGTTGGTCAATTTTGGGGAGGAACCCTGTAGTTGAAAAGCCCTTCTACAGCTGACCACATAACTATGAAGTAAGGGGTAAAAGCCACAGTCAGTCAGAGAAGTTTTGAACAGAGTGATGTCCCTTGCCCAAAATGTAGGATCAAACTCCAAAAGATGGTTGTGGTGTGAATTTCTGTACCAAACAGCCCTGCCTTTACCAACATAAACATAAGACACTCTCCAAACTGGTTATCAGTTATAATATGAAGATGAAATAGTAGCATTTTCAAGCAAACAACACTAAGAAAATACTTACAACATATAATCCATGGAGTGCTCCTAATATGGCTACCCTGTGAGATTGTTCAAAACTCTTCTTTACAACAGGCACCAATAAAGGATTTTTACACTTCAGTGCTGAAGACCTTGGAAGAAATTTTTTTAAATACATCAAATAAGTAAAAAAATATATATACTGCTATTACATTGTGAAAGAATTCTATCAACCAATAAAAACATGCACAAAAATCATTAAATTATTTTTATATTTATAAATCATTTCTTGAAATACGATTAAATTGACCCCAGTGTATTACTGGTACTTAATTTTATCAACCCTGAAAGGATGAAAGGCCAAGCCAACCTCGGCAGGATTTGAAATCAGAATACATGGTGTCCAACATTCTACCAATACTGCTAATCCCACACCCTAATAATTGTTTCTACTTTTGGCACAAGGCCAGCAATTACCCAGTACATTACTGGTACTTTATTTTATCGACCCCGTAAGGATGAAAGGGAAAGTTAACCTTGTCGGGATTTGAACTCAGACCGTAAAGGGCCGTAATTCTATGCTGCAAAGCATGGTGTTAGACTACCGATACTGCCAATCCACCACCATAATAATAATAGTTTCTTTATTTGAAAAGAATTTTACTTTTTAGCGCCTGTTTCAGCAGCATCACCCCATCTCCTCACGTCATCATAATCCCTGTCAAGAGGTCCAGTAGGGCTCCAGATCTAAACATAAGAACATATTTTAGAACATCTTAGATATAGATAGACATTGAAATAGCCAACTGATTACAAAACTAGAATTAACAACAAAATAAACTACAACTTACTAAACGTTTCGATGGTAAGGCACTGCAATACAGGACTGCCAATTCTTTTAAGTCTCCAACCTGCAAATATACAAAAATTTACTCTTTATACAATCTGTCTGCTAGTAAACATACTAAAAATATTTGAAATAATAAACTTGTTTTAGATCATTTCTACTAAATCATTAGAGACTATTAAAGTCAGTATGGAAGCAGGGTTACTAACTTTCCAGACAGGCCAAGGGTCTGCATCTCGCTTACATAAAGTCCCACATTCTACCATGCGTATTTTATTGTAGCACTGGCACTAGAGAAGTTATCATGTCTGTGACACAACACTTTCTTTGGCAAGCTTTCCACGGTTAAACGTCCTTCCTATCACCAACCACTTTACAGCAGGTACTTAATAGATAAATACAATTCTCTCTCTATTTTTGTGAGATAAAAGGCAATTGATAAAATTCTTCTAAACCTTGAAGTAATTTCAAAGAGGATAACTTACTTTGCTATATTCAGTGAGGGTCTCTTTCAGTGGGGCAAGACTGTCATCAAGATTGTCTATACTATTTGTCACAAGTACAACACAATCAAATCTTGAATCGGTAATAGATTTTATAGGCAAAAGTTCAGGAATTAACCTAAAAACAAGCAAAAAGATAGAGATTTTACATATAAGATATGTTAGAAAATAAGACAACTTGTAGTTAGTACCAGGGTGCTTCTTGGTATATTTTCCACCCTAGACTGGGATTACACATTTTTTCATTTTTCAAAACACTGTTAAAAACAAAATGAGAGATATTTTGATATAATTTGTTTTATTTATTTTGTCTGTCTGGACCAGTGTTTCATAAACTTAACTTAAATGTATCAGTCCTATTGCATTCTTCTTCTTCTTCTTCGTCCACATATTCCTGAGAGGGCCATGGGGCAGAGTCCTCAAACATGCCTTCTAGCAGGTGCTGTCAGCAGCAACCGTCTGTAACTGATCCAGCTGTATCCCCAAGCAAGACCAGCCAAGCTCATTGCTGTCGATTGAATCAATCCCAGTGAATGACTGTACTTTATTTTATCGATCCCGTAAGGATGAAAGGCAAATCTAACCTCGGCAAGATTTGAACACAGATAGTAAAGGGCCGTAACTATGCTATAAAGCACGGTGTCCGACGCTCTACTGATACTGCCAAAGAAGTTAAACGCTTACCTACTGAGCACGGTACATAATTGCAATAAAAATTTTAACAAAATAAATTTCACATAAGTGTTGGCTGCAGCAACTGCAATTTTGTGTTGAATTTCTGTGGCTACTGCAGTTTAAGTGATTTGTTTTTAATAACATAACTAAACGATGTTACAGGAGTGCCGTTTGGTAATTCTTTTTGTTAACCCTTTAGCATTTACATTAATCTATATTTACTATTGTAATTTTGTATTAAAGGCTTTACCTCACATGATTATCTCACATAATATCGAATCTATGAGATTTTGATATTTATTTTGAGAACAATACTTCAATATCAGTATGAGTGGCCAGTTTGGATAGAAGAGGTGAAAGAATTCTGGCCACATATGGCCGGTTTAAATGCTTAAGAGTATTTATTTTATTCTACGTTCAACATATATATCTAAAAACAAAGTAACTAACTAATAAACAAGCTATTCCCATAACCTCCTATGATCATATTTCCAACCGGATCCTCCTCATAGTCCATACCAAGCTGACCCTGTCGGCCGGGACCCAGAAACGGAGGGTAAATTAGTTGATAGAGGAAGATACTCATTCGGACGTCACTGACACATGTATTGAGTGCCTTTTTGAATCCATTCATTACAATATTCACTATAACTATAGTTTATTATAACAATAAAGGCTAGTGTTTGAATATCATGAATTTTATAGACGCTTTCACACTTGATCAAGTATGATTTGAATGCAAACAAGCATGTAACCCCCGAGGCAGTCATAGGGCTGCCGTATTGACATTTGGTATTTCTAGGGCATTGTCATAAACTGGCGAAGCCCATCACTCCAAGTCTGAATACAACAGATTTCTTCCAGAGAAATATAGATTGATAGAGAGATTGATCTTTAAATAGGGCATCTTTAAACATAATTTAAGCAAAGTTTCTCAACCGGTATAGATTTATGCCATATTTATATTGTGTTATTAGACATATTTGTCCTTCTGAACGAATTGCCAGCAATTTTTAATGTTATTTAAGACATTTGTTATATTGTTATGTTTATATTTAAAACATACTTGCAACGTTATTCTACTGTAAATTTATACAACTGTAATAAAATTCTTTTAAACACATTTAAGAAAGAATGGGAAAGTAACAATGGTGTGTCAGTCTACCTCTATGTATGTCCATGTCTATATGTATGTGTATTATACCAGTAATGCACTGGGTAATTTGCTGGCCTTGTGCCTAAAGTAGAAACAATTAATATTCGTATAAAATTTACTTGAGTGGCTTCTTGGACGTTGTTTGGAAAAAAAATGTTTCCATAGGGATGAGAGATAAATACGAATCAATAAACCTAGAAAGTCGAACTTGGTGGCGAATTGATGGTCGTTTTTGTTTTTGTTTCCCCTCACTCTGGTCGTATATTTTGGTGCGATACACTCTTTGTTTATTTACAACAGGTCTCTATATGTTTGTTTTTTTAGTATTGCGTGTGTGATTATTTTTTCTTTTTCTTTTTTTGTGTATTGTGTGTACGGAAAATTAGACGTACCTTATCAACATCCTTATTAGACAGTATAAATAGTTGAAATACAGTTGATCATCTCGCCAAATTTGTTGGCACCAACTCTCTGCCGCCAAAGAAATTCAGCTAAATACGAGGGGAATAAATCGTCGCTTGTCCCATGTTGTCGACGGAGCTTTTTCTTCGCACGGCTCCAAGTGTTCTCTATGAGTTGTGTGTGCACATTAGGGTCTTCAGGATCGACAAAGTTCTGTTGGTGCACAACAACATCATGGAGGTAAATGCCACCTTGAATTTCCTCAATATCAGAATAGGAAGCCCAACCATCGGACATGATGTGGCTTCCTGGCAAAATCCATTCCTGTATGATGGGGACAAGAGTCTCACGGGTTCGATCTGGGACTTCGATGATGATGACACAAACACATATATATATATACAAACACACATATATATATACATACAGACACACATATATATACACACATATACACACCCACACATATATATATAAGAGAAAATAATCACACACGCAATACTAATTAACACCATATCACTATAGAGACCCGTTGTAAATAAACAGAGTGTATCGTAAATTTCATTGTAAAAAAAACAAAAAAAACAACACATTCACTTGTCAGAAAATCCACTTTCAGTTTCGCGAACGTTATATTTAACCTATGCCTTATTTATGTATATATTTAAAACAAAAAATAATTAACATTTCACATTAACAATAATAGCAACAATTAATTAATTAATCATTAATGTAATTACGAGAACTTTAATATAAATTATTTCAATGGAGCGTTATATTTGTGAGGTTCCTAGCAATAATTAAATGTATTTATTATATGTGTTTATATTTTCGGCAATGTATTTGTTTTTCAAGGTTTTTGCCAATCGAAACAGTGTGTTTTACTGGCAATATTAGGACAACATAACCCTCTCCAAATATAACAACATCTGTTTATATTTTCATTCTGAAAGAATTAATTGTAAGCAATTTGTAATGTTATTTATACAGCTGTGAATAAAAATGTTACTAAATGGAGAAAAAAAAAGAAAACTGTATATAAACGATCATAGAAATTAAACAAAAAAACTTATGTACTGATGTCGATAAATAAAACAAAAGATAAGTCGTAAATCCGGGAAATCGTTATGGTGTGTATTGGTTTGTGTTGAGAAATAAAACAATTTAGTGTGAAAATTAATTATAAAGCCGATAGATAGATAGATACTTTTATTTATTTATTTAGATAGATAGATATATTTCTTTATTTGCCACAAGGGCGCACAAGAAAAGGGGACAATAGAAAGACATATGGCGGGGATTTTACATACAGCCGTGTAAACAGGTTTTAACATGAAAATATAACAATCGAAATCCCCAATAGGGGGGGAGGCGTTATAGGTAGACAGACAGATAGATAGATACACAGAGAAATAGATAGGTAGACAGAGATAGAGATAGATAGATAGATAGAGAGACAGAGATAGATAGATAGGCAGACAAAGAGATAGAAAGATAGATAGATAGGCAGACAAAGAGATAGAATGATAGATAGAAACAACATTTAGGGGCGTGTATGATGCGATATTCATGTTTTTTTTGTGGTTATTTATTCGGAATAAACCCTTTAGCGGCATGTTGTTGTTTGCCACATAGTTGTAATTTATTTTGATATATTAAATAACATAGCATAATATAATATATATTAAATTCTCTCACCTAGTGTTAGCCATTATTTTGGGTTCTCTTCTTACAGTTCACGGCAAATCAAGTGAGTTCAATCGTCTGCTGATGTGCATGTGACGAACTGTGTCATAAGATAAGGTTTATATAGTCACAAGTTCACTGAAATAGGTTTATATAGTCACACGTCTGTCGAACTAAGGTTTATAAACACAATTTAGCCTAATAAAGGTTTACATAAACACACATTAGTCAAAATAGGTTTACACAAACACACAAGGTTTTCGTGGAAATCAAATTTCGTGGAAATCAAATTTTCGTAATTAATATTTACCGGTGTTATGCTAAAATTTACCACTCTGAAAAAAAGATCATTAGTCATTTTCAATTTTAGTACATTTTCTTATTTTTCTCTTTAATTAATAAAAACAAAATCTTTTCTTTATTTCATTTACTGAATTCAGATAGAAACATTTTACATATGTATCAAATGCTTAACTATTCCAGTGTCTTAGCCATGCTATCATCCGCAGCAATTATCAGAGGGGAAACTCCAGCGTCCCTGGTTGCGATGTATGATTCAATGCGTAGGTGTCCTCAGTTTTTATTGCCTCCTTTTATTATTTTTAAAATTATAATATTTTAATTATTCACAGTTGTATAATTAACATTACAATAGTGGGAGATGGAGAGAGAGACGGAGGCAGCGGATGAAAGAGAGAGAATATCAACGCCCAAACGCACACATACATACATACTCATAGATAAGCAAGGCCATTAGTCAAATCCTCATGTTTGTTAATTCAAGGTAATATGTTGAAAATATAAACACGCTTTTAGTATATTGGATGGAATGCCAATCAATCTCAAGATTAGTCCCCTCCCCCTCCCCTCAAAACTGCTGCTAATATATAATTTCATTAGCATCGATTGGAGCAACATAAAATTAGGTGCCTTGTGAAGGACACACAGGAGACCCAAAAGTAGAACCCCAGCAAAATGGTTGGGTAACATCCACGATCTTGGTTGGTCTTGCTTGGGGATCCAGCCGGATCAGTTGGAGACAGTCCGTTCTGACAGGACCTGCTGAAAGGATTGTTTAAAGAGTCTGCTCCCCACGACCCTCTCAGGAATACGTGGAAGAAGCAGCAGCAGCAGTAGGAGGAGGAGGTGTAGTGAAGGGCACAGCATTCTGTCTGGATCAGGGATTAAATACATGACCTTATGATCATGAAACCAACACACTACCCCTAGATTGCATGTCTTCCTGCTGCCATAATTATACCAATCATCCTTATCAGCAGCAAGTACTTTATTTAGTTCCTCATTTACTCCTCCAATAAGTATAGGTCTCATCATTATCTTCATTGTTTGATGTCCACTTTCCATGTTAACATGGGTAATTCGAGTTGTCCCAGTCATATGACCGAGTCTTGCTCATACCGAACTGTTTGTGGCTTGGTTTTTTATTGTGACACCTACATGATTACTTTAGTGTGTGTACTGAGTACCTTTGTCGTGTCACCTACATGACCACTTTACATTGTGCACTGGGTGCTTTTTGTCATGTCACCTACATGACTACTTTAGTGTGTGTACTGAGTACTTTTGACATGTCACCTACATCAGTGGTCGCCAACCTTTCTAAAACCGAGGAACCCTCTAAATATTTTGAATTCTTCACGGAACCTATACAATACAAAACTTTTCAAAAAAAATAATAAAGTATTTATTTATTTTAGTGTTTCATGCGTGTGTATGTAATCGAACACAATGGCTTTTCTGCTGCTGCGCCTCATCAGTGAGTTTAGAAAATCGAAGTTCAACACTAGTTAATGCCAGTCTCATACACTCGTCAATTGCTGACAGTTTATTCCTCTTCTTTGTGCAGATTTCCAACAACTGCGAAAACCCTTTTTCGCACAAATAGCTAGATGGGAATAAAGTCAAATACTTCAATGCAAGTTGGCTGATTTCATTAAACTCCCCAATCAAGAATAAGTCGATCCATAGTTCTTTCTTTCTGCTTTCGAATATCACTTTCAGGTCTTTGTTTGAATTCAAATCCATCAACTGATGTAAGCATTGGGCAGGTAGTAAATTTTTACAATTTCCAGCGTCATTTTCTGACACTAACTGCTCGATCGCGGTGAACGGGTTTTTTATCCATAAATTTCCGCTAACAATATCTTTTTCCATCAAGTCAAAATAATCTGAAAAACCTGTGGAAAGCACATTTAAATGAGAAAGAATAATCTTCTTTAGATTGCTGGAGTCAAAATTTTCTCTCTTTTTAAGCTCTATTTCAAGGTTTGAAAGTAATTGTCCGATTCAATTCTTTCTATAAAGATGTTTAATTTTAATTGAAAATATGTAATAAAATTGATTGAAGTAAAAATATCTGCATTGTTACCCTGAAGACACTTATTTAGTTTGTTCAGTTCTCCAAAAATGTCTACTAAATAAGCGAGTTGCACATTCCATTCATTGGTTTCTAATACACTTGCTCTTTCATCATTCTGTTTTTTTTAGAAAAACTATTATTTCTTCTCTCAGTTCAAAAACTCTCTTCATAGCATCCCCAAAAGACAGCCAACGCACATCATTGTTCAATAACAATCTATTATAATTACTTCCAGAAGATTCACAAATAGATTCAAACATTCTAGAATTTTTTGCTCTTGCATGGATCAAATTGATAATTTTGACAATGTCTTTCAGCTGGTCATTTAATATTTGAGCATCTCTGTCTTTGAATTTTTTTTAACACAAATCCTCTCGATAAATCATACAATGATTTGAAATACAATTTGGGGTCTGTTCTTTAATTTTTGCAATCAAACCAGAGTTTTTACCAGTCATTGCAGCTGCTCCATTGTTGTTATTGAAGTCAACTTGCTCCAAGATACACCATTTTTAAAAAAATACTCTTCAATTTTATTGAATATATCTTGACCTTTAGTTGTGATGTCTAATGCCAGACAAAACAAATACTCTTCTACTAATTCTTTTTTATCAAGGTCTACAAACCGTACATAGCAAATTAATTGAGCCTTGTTATTAATATCCGTAGTTTCGTCCACTTGCAGTCCAAAACATGGGCTTTTCTTTAGTGCAGTTAGTATCTGATTTTCTATATCAGAAGAAATATCAATTATCCCTCTTTTTACGGTATTTGCTGACAATGGTAACTGGCTTAATTTTTCTTTGTCCTTAATACTGCAGCTTTCAAAAAGATTCTCTGTAGCAATTTTTATACTTGGCAGAATTAACTGTTCTCCTAATGTAAATGGTTTCTTGTTTTTACCAATCAAATGTGAAATCTCAAAAGATGTTCTTGTTAAAGCTTTATTTCTATATGACTTTTTACAAAACAAGTCATACATATTAGCTTGTGATTTTTTAATGTTGTTTTTCAGTGAAGTAAAGTATTCCAGTGACTTGTTTTTATCATTGGTGTGATTAGTATCAATGTGTCTTTTAAGTTTTGCAGGATTTAAACAGCTATTTGATAGAACTTTTAAACATAGCAAACACATGGGCTGATCTGGTGTATCTTTTTTAGTGTCAGCTTTTTGAAATCCATATCTAACATAATCATCACACCACTGTCTAACCTTACTGCAGGTATCTAACTTCAGCTTTTTTGCAGTAGACATCATATCAATGTTATTTATCTACAGTTAACATTTTTAATATGACATTAATAAAGAGAAATTAACAGTTTTTTTAATTACAAAAAGTACTTAAATTAACTTTAATTTTAGATATTTGGAAAAACTTAACTAGTTAAAAAAAAATTTTAATTAAAAAAAATTGAAATTTCTCCATTTTAGGATGGCAAACATATTATTTAAAGTCTTATAATAATATTAAAATATTAGGGGTTACTGAAAAAGGTGCAAATTTATGAACAACTAGAAGAAATTTTTTTCAGAGTCCAGCACTTTCTGCATATACTACTTTAGGGTCGTATTAAATATTATTGGTAATGTAAATATATTTAAATATCCGCCATACTAAAAGGTGCAAAAAATGCAAATCAGCTGATAGTGCAGATGTGACGATGGTATTGGAAATTAATTGCTATGTTTAAAAGTTCTATCATGCATGATGATGGGCAGATCTGGAGGTTTGTCAAGGCTGGTGAAACGTGGAAGAGAGATACCAGCTGGTCTGAGTGTGATCTACCCACAATAACTGGCAATGTAAAAACTGCTACAACTCTGGGAAACTAAACCAGAACAACCTGCCACCCTCTACACACCATCATAAATTGCGAGCAGGGTACAAATTGTTGTCCTTAAATGCTCGCAGTTTATGCAACAAGATACATCTGTTCGAATCCTACGTCAGAAGCATCGACCCTGACTTCATCACAGTCACGGAAACATGGGCACATTCCTTACTCTGTGATGGGGTTTTCAGCATTACTGGGTACAACCTTTTCCGCAAGGACCGCATTAACCGCCGTGGTGGTGGTGTGATGGTCTACGTTCGTTCAAACTTTTCGGTAATTCCTTGCGTTGATTTGAACGAATCACAGGAAGAAGTTTTTTTCTGTGACATACGTATGACCATGTCAACACTTCTGCTTGGTGTTGTTTATCGCCCCCCAAACTACCATCAGGACACACAGCTTTGCGATATCCTCAGAGTTGCTGCCAAGAAAACAGCCACTTATGTGTTTATTGCAGGTGACTTCAATCATCCAGAGATCGATTGGGAAACCTTTCGTTGGCCACAAGGTGCAAACGATTTCCTTGAACTAGTGCTGGACTCAAACTGGTCACAAGTAGTCACCTCTCCAATAAGAGGTGACAACACTTTGGACCTGATCTTCACCACTACTCCTGAAGTGGTTATCAGTTGTACTACTGAGGAACCTCTAGGCGACTCTGATCATGCTATGATCATTGCCAATCTGGCACTTGAGGGCAGCAACAAAAACCAGAGCCATCTCCAATCTGCTTACTTTGATTGGAAGAGGGCGGATTGGAACTTGTACTGCACTGAGCTACAGCGCCCAAACTGGCATGAGATGTATAACTCTGGAGATGTGAACTCTATACTCCAGAGCATCCTGGACTCAATATGGATAGCATGTGCAGCATCAGTGCCACGGAAGCGGAAAAATAACCACCCCAAAAGTGCTATCTGGGAAACTTCAGCGGTCCGACTTGCCAGGAAAGAACGTCGGAACGCTGAACGGGAATATAAACTGCATAGATCAGATGCCAACAGAAAAAAGCGGAATAAATCTTCTAACCATCTCAAGCAAGTGACAAAGAAGGCAGTGCTTGAATTTGAACAGTGCATCGCAACCAATCATGACAGTAAGGTGTTCTGGAAATATGTTCATTCAAAGCAGAGACCTCACTCTCCAGTTGGTCCTCTTTGCAATCCCCACACAAGCCAGATCACTGACGATCCCAGGGAATGCGCAGAACTCATTGCTGAGTGCTATGCAAGTATTTTTACTGTTGAAAACCAGAATGTACCATCTCCACCATCTCTAACATCAAATTCCATAACAACTATGGAATTTACACCTGCAATGTTGCGACGTCACCTTAAGAATAAGCACAACTATGCCTCCCCTGGTCTTGATGGTGTGACATACCTGCTTCTCAAACGTGGCGGGTATTTCCTTTTGCGCCAGTTTTCTTTCTTCTTTCAATACTGTCTCAACAATGGTGCTACTCCGGAGCAGTGGAAAACTGCCAGTGTCATTCCCCTGTTCAAAAAGGGCAACCGCATGTCACCTGTCAACTATCGTCCAGTCAGTCTTACTAGCTGTATGGTCAAACTGATGGAATCCTGTGTCAGAGAAACACTTTGGAACTTCTGGAGCTCTCACAGCCTCATCCGGCCCTCACAGTTTGGATTTATCCCTAACTCCAGCTGCTGTGATCAGCTTATCGAGTTCCTTGAGGATATCACCCGGATCACTGACAGCGGCTCATGGGTGGATGTTGTTTACCTTGACTTTGCTAAGGCTTTTAATTCTGTGCCACACAAAAGACTTATGGCAAAACTCTCTGCAATGGGTGTGAGGGATGATCTTTTCGACTGGTTGAAATCCTTCATTCTCAGCCGAAAAGAAGTAGTCACGGTTCTAGGACAGCATTCTTCACCATATGAGATGTCATCTGGTGTACCACAGGGATCTGTTCTTGGTCCTCTTTTGTTTGTGGCATATATTAACGACATAGATGCCAACTTACAGAATGCCACGGTACTAAAATATGCAGATGACATCAAGCTGTACCTTGAAATCAAAAGGACTGATCCTGAAATTTACAACTCTTTCCTACAATCAGACCTGGACACAATGCAGCAATGGATCACAGACTGGCAACTGAAGCTGGCTGTGGACAAGTGTACCACCATGCATTTTGGAAGGAAAAATCCAGCGTCCACATACTCCCTCCACAACACTGATATCAAAAAGTCCTCTTGTGAACGTGACCTGGGCATTACTGTCAGCAACGATTTGCGTTGGACAAAGCATGTCTCTAAGATTGTCAAGAAGGCCGAGGGTGTCTTGGCATCACTCAGCAAGACCTTTGTTAGCCGCTCTCCAGCCATCTATTTAAAACTGTATACAGCTATGGTACGACCACACTTGGAATTCGCATCATCAGTCTGGAACCCCTATCTTGCTCAGAACATTGACCTCCTGGAAACTGTTCAGAGACGTGCAACCAAGCGCATACCCTCCATCAGACACCTACCATACTCTGAACGCCTTGCTTCCCTGGGCATGGATTCATTGAAGCTCCGACGTCTGGCAATGGACTTGGTGAATACCCACAAAGTTTTTAACCATCTCGCCAATTGCAACCCTGAGCGCCTCTTTGATCTCCATGTGTCTAACACACGTGGACATGCCTACAAGATCAGAAAACAGCACAGCTCCCATGACTTTCGTAGACATTTTTTCACGCTCAGAGTTGCTGAAGCATGGAACAAACTGCCTGCGTCAATTGTTAGCTGCCGAGACACTGCATCCTTTAAGACACTCATGCTTCCCGAAATACGCCAAAACTACACTTGATGTACCCCTTCCATACACATGCACACATGTGTGTATCATGACTCGTACACTGTTCATTTTACTGATGTTTGTGCATTGCCCTATGTACTGTACATGCACTTTTTTGATGAGTTGTGGTGCACCTGGGCACTGTACACAATATTTCATTATTGTTATTGTTATTATATCATGACTCGTACACTGTTCATTTTCCTGACATTTGTACATTATTCTATGTACTATACATGCACCTTTGATGAGTTGTAGTGCACCTGAGCACTGTACACAATAATTTCATTATTATTATTATTTTATATCTCCTATTTATTTGGACTCAAGGTTAGATATAATATAAGAAGGCTTTAGGCTTTAGGCTGAACTGAAGATTTCAGTTTAAAGTTATGCTGTCATCGACCAACATTTACTTGTTCGTGATTGATCAATTTCTAAGTTCAATTAGTGTATTATCAGTAGTAGTCAAATTCTCGGAATTCAGAAAACTATGTCTTTCCAAGAATTCAATTTCCACGAATCTCAGAACAGTGTTTTTCTGCTAATTCAAGTGAGAAACTAAAAGTAGTGTTTTCCACGAATTGGAGTGGAGAACCTGTGTACACTACAATAGTACTCGTTCATTTATACATTGCACCTTTGGCATTTTCTTTGCACCTTTGGCATTTTCTTTGCACCTTTTTCAGAAAACCCAAAATATTAATGGTAATGTAAATATTTATTTTTTTAAGGAACTCGGAGTTTGTTTTACGGAACCCATGTTGGCGACCACTGACCTCCATGACTATTTACATTGTGTACTGGGTGATTTATGACATATCACCTACATGACTACTTTACATTGTGTACTGGGTGCTTTATGTCATGTCACCTACAGAGTTAAACTCACATGAAAAAAACATTGATAAGCATTATCATAATTCAACCTGATTTCTGTTCAAGATCAGAATAATGAGTGTAATAGATAATTATTGTTAGTCATATAATGCTGCCTGCTTTATTTGAATACTAGCAGATCTTAACTAGGAGTGTTCACTGTATATTTTACGTTTGAAATTTTAACATTTGTCATTTTTTTTTTCTTATGAAATGCAGATATTTTTCTCCATATATATCTATCTAGCTAACTACGCATATCATCATCATTGGTGGATTGGCAGTATTGGTAGAGGGTCGGACGCCATGCTCTGGCGCATAGAGTTACGGCCCTTGCAGTTCTGAGTTAACTTTGCCTTTCATCCTTACGGGGTCGATAAAATAAAGTACCAGTAATACACTAGGTATTTGCTGGCCTTGTGCCTAACGTAGAAACAATTATTGTTAATATCATCATAGGGCAGTGGATTGGAAGTATCAGTGGAGCTTCAGACACTATGCTTTGCAGCATAGAGTTATGGCCCTTTACGTTCTGAGTTTAAATCCCGCCGAGTTTAACTTTGCCTTTCATCTTTACAGATGAGAACCTCATCTCACATATGTTTCATTACTCTAAGGTGTGTACCTGTCTATACATATTACATATGATATATATATACATATATACAGAGAGAGAGAATATTATATATATATATACCCTTGCAAGCAGGGAAAAGTGGACGTAAAATGATGATGATGATGATGATATATATATATATATATATATATAATGAAGGAAGTGTGGTAAGGAACCAAGTGGACCATAACGTACCAGAGTACTCGATACTATGGGTAGTAGAGTGGGTAATAGGAAAAGATACAGGACCCCGATGGCCGAGCTCCAGGCGTTTCGACATTTCAGAAATAGCTGTCAAAACGGCTGGAGCTCAGCCGCCGGGGTCCTGACTCCTTTCCTATATATATATATATATATATATATATATATATATATATATATACTTACAGTAAACATTGATGCAATTCAATTAAAGCACTCTACGTACTTTTTCCACAGAGGAATGACAAAGTATATTTAGAATGAGAAAATGCAAAGTAGTTTCAGATGTTAAAGTCCTTTATTGATCATTAAGTTATGTTGGGTTGTACACTCCTCCCTAGGGAGAGCCTTTGTGTTTACAACCATCTGTTTGATTTGGCTTCTGGTGAAGATAAAATCAACTTGGCTTTCGTGCTTGCCTTGACAAATGGTTGGCTGGTTTTCTGAAGTTAGTATTCCAAATAGTCAGACCATTAGTATCACAAAACTCCAGTGAACTTTTATTTCATCTTTCAGTCCTGATTGTGATGTGTATCAGAGAAAATGGTCTAACTTAGGACCAATCTAAGCTTAATGATTCTAGCATTTACTCTGGCCAAATCATATATATATATTCATTATTATTAAGGCTAAAAAGTGAAGTCTACTGTACCTTATTGTCTCTCCACTGTCTAAGAATAGCCTAAATGTGACCACTCCTTTGGTATTTTTCACCAAAATTGACCATTTCATCAGCTGGACATAAAAATAACGCCTCCTAGCTTACTGGCTGGAACAAGTGATCCATTCCAGACTCTAATAGACCAGACTACTGTGGATTCTTACAATGTATTTTTAGTACCCTTGAGAAACTGTAGTGTAATTTGTTAAAGAATATCCAAAGTTAGAAGAGCACTAACTCTGTGGAATATATATTATTTATTATACTAACTATGGTGTTATTTTCCTTCAAACACAAAAGAGTTCCAGAAGAAGAACAAGAAATAGCAATGTAAAAAGTAATTATAAGAATTTAAAAGTGAGGGAGGTAATTTGGTAGTTTTATTAAGTTGGTTTGAACCATGATGGTTTTAGGAGAATTATACGTATTAATTTGTGGATTGTTTCCCTTAGATCAGCAAAGCAATAATTTTCACAGCAAACGTGTATTATCAATACAA
>OZ024750.1:8422148-8424648 GCA_964016885.1 Eledone cirrhosa | reverse complement strand
TCCCCTGCTTCTCTTGAATAAAATTAATCATTAAGACAATGATTGTCTCTTCTCACTACAAGTGTGATTTCAATTAATTAAAATATCTTGGCTCACTACAATAATTATATTAGCACCCACTTTACATTTTTAAAATATAGCTGAAATTATATATTTAGTTCTGTTTTCTATTTTTAATGATTTTTTAGAAAATTTATATATGATTATTATTAGAAATGTAGATAATTTGTTTTAATATCTATACTCTCACACAATGGCATATAACATGTTAGTTTGGCAATCTAAACATTTTTACTTCTTGTGCAGTCACAGCCTTCATTTTAAGCTGACGTAGCTCTATCCATAATGAGAAATAGAGCCAAGTTCATTAGCTTTTTTGTTCATATATATTCCATTGGTAGCTTGGGATACTCATCTTTTCTGACGCTTACTCTATAATACTTTGACAAATAAAAATGTCTCAATCTGAACAGGATCTGGAATACTGCCAACAACAATTGTATGGATTTTTCTTCTTTCTCTCCTATAACTCTTGAGGGAGTCATAAGAGAGCTGTATTGATATAAAGCGTTTCTTGGGCATTTTTTAAAACCTGGCAGAGCCTATCTCCTCTCCAGGCCCGAGTACAGCAGATTTTTTCCAGAGAAGGAGAGAAAATGAGAGAGGGGAAGTGAGAAAAACATATAGAGGAAGAATTGACGCCAGTAGTAGACTAGTACTTTTTTATCAACCTCACAAGGATGAAAGGCAAAGTTGACCTCAACGGGATTTGAACTCAGAAAGCTGGAATGAATACCGCAATGCATTCTATCTGATGTTCTAACAATTGTGCTAATTCGCAGCCTATAATATGGATACTAATTTGAGATTAAGCTATTTTAAATATCACCTAGTTATCTCCCCATATGTCAATACCTCTCACTCCCCATCCCCAGCAATTTATATCTTTTGAGAACAATGAAATAAGTACCAGATAAAGTAATGGGGTTTATATAACTAACTAAACTCTTGAAAGTGGTAGTAACCCAGCATAACTGTAGTTCAATGATTGAAACTAGAAAACAATAACAACATTTTTTTAAATACAGATCTGGACCTTAAATATTTCAAACTTTCTGGCATTTTCTGAAAGTTTTATACTACAAGAAGTTAATATATATGAATGTGTTATAAGATCATACAAATGGAACAGTGAAAGCTCAGAACTTCACTTGCTACAGATTTAATAACAAACATTGTTTTATTTGTTATGATATCTACATCAGAAACTGTATTTAGTGAGAAAATGTATTCAAATAAAGCAAGCAAAGCAAGTAGTATCTTGATGGATGCAAAATGTTGACTGTATTTCTGAGTTCAATATTTAATCAGACTATTATTTATATAAAAGTGACAACTACAGGAAGAATCTGCAGGAGGTGAAATCTAGACAGATGATTTACAGGAAGGAAGGTCTGGTCATAGTGGTTTGTGTAGTGCTTCAGGGATGGGGGATACAATAGAGGTGATGAGATGAGTAGAGATGGCAAAAGATCAGCTAATGTAGTATCAACAGCAGAAAATACAGAGAGGAGAGATAGCTTGCTTTTGAGCTAGAGTTTGAAGTGTTTTGGAGAGCAAATTTATGTCAATCTGAGTGTGATTTAGGATGTCTGCTAGTGCAACAGTAGCACCATCTCATTGCTGGCTTCACCAACTTTGTTGGTTTGAAGCAACCAGCAGTACTTTCACACTTGATATGTAAGTATGTGTTTATGTGTGGCAGCGAACCTGGTGGAGTGGAAAGAAACAGCTTTGGAGGAGATTTACCTAGAGTGTAGATTGTAGCTTTGAATGCAATGTAGGCAGCAATTGTGGAAGCTCATTTCAATTAAATGAATACTGGCATTGTAAATAGGTTGAAGGCTATGGATTTATTGAGTGGGGGTAGAGGAATGGGGGTATAATATTGTATGACATCTACTCTTTGTCTTAGAACACAAGTACCAATAATGGTTTCTGCTTTAGGCACAAAGCCAACAATTTTGGGGGAAACGGAAAGACGATTAAATTGACCCCAGTGCATTACTGGTACTTTATTTTATCAACCCTGTATGGATAAAAGGCAATGCTAACCTCGATGGGATTTGTACTCAGAATGTAAAAGGCAGTAACTCTATGCTGCTAAGCATGTTGTCTGACACTCTACCGATTCTACAAACCTACCGCTTTCAAAGAGTACCAGACATTTGAGTTGGTTTCAAATGGAATTTTAAATGGGGTAACAGAATGGGATCTTACTGCATAGCATAAAGGGATCCTTTCAACTATATCTAATTTTTACCAAGGAAAAATACATTAGATTTCATTAAGGAATGCCAATTTGTCAATATACTTTTTTTTATGTCTATGTCTAAATGTCGGAGATGAATAAGATTAGAAATAAAAAAAATATTTTACAATATTATTTTAGTAGTTTCAGTCATTTGACTGCGATTGTGCTGGGACATCACTTTCAATG
>OZ024750.1:8412148-8417148 GCA_964016885.1 Eledone cirrhosa | reverse complement strand
TATTACTATAACAGTGGAGATGCATGGCCTAGTGGTAAGACTTACGATCATAAGATTGGACATTTTTTTTTAGATTGTCACCCTTGATTTTTTATAAAAACCAGAATTAGTCGTTTAGTTTACATATTGAGACCGCAACCCATCCTATTTATTTTATAACATATGGGATTTCTAATAATGTACTTTTTTTGTCATGTATAATGTTTTTTTAATGTCTACAGGAAATTAATTATTGCAGGAATGCTTCCACTAAAAAATAAAATTTCGCAAGAGATAGATTAGCAAAATATAATACGCAGGAATGGGCGGGGGTTTAGAAGAAATTGGAAAAATTAATAAGTGGGGATAGGGGGACGATTATTCGAGGTCCAAATATATAAAATTAACCAGCCATGTGGTTGTGAAGAGAACTATTTAACTTCCAGACTATACCATACTCTGATGAACATATTTAATAATATCTTCAACAAATTATCATATCAGGATTTTAATAACAGATATTTTATATAAATATCAAGCAATGTAATATATTATCATGAATACTACATTATTTATTAAATATAAGATGCACTATCTACTTTAATTACTGTATATAAATAAACAATGAAAGGAAGCTATAAAATAAACATTCAGTTATTTTTCAAACTTTAATAATTTTTTTTTTATTTTTTTAAAAGTAATTTATGATTGGCAGTATCGATAGAGGATCAGACGCCATGCTTTACAGCATAGTTTCGTCCCTTTACGTTCTGAGTTCAAATCCTGCCGAGGTTAACTTTGCCTTTCATCCTTATGGGGTCGATAAAATAAAGTACCAGTAATGTACTGGGATAATTGCTGGCCTTGTGCCAAAAGTAGAAACAATTATTTTTTTAATACATACAACAAAAAACAGGAATGAAAAGGTTCCTCTGTTGAAGAACATATCTCAACTAATGGAGGCAGTATAAGGTTGAGAGGACATTTTAATTTTGTAGATTAGTACACTCTGTAAAGTGGTAGTGCTGGTGCTATGATAAATACACTTAATACACTTTGTAAAGTGGTAATACTGGTGCCATGATAAAATGCACCCTGAACACATGGTAAAGTGGTAGTGCTGGTGCCATGGTGAAATGCACCCTGAACACATGGTAAAGTGGTAGTAGTGAAACCATGATAAAATGCACCCTGTACATACACATGGTAAAATGGTAGTACTGATGCCATGATAAAATGCAACTTGTACACATTGTAATATGGTAATGCTGGTGTCACATAATAAAATGGCATTCTGAAAGACATCCAGCCAAAATATGAAATATATGAGCAAGACCTGCACTATAATAACCCATCCAACCCATACCAGCATGGAAAATAGAAGTATGATGTTAATGATAATGATGTCTCACAGACAAGATGGTAAAAGTGTTGCTATGAAGAATAACCAGTGATATCTGTTACATCAATTCCTTCTCCTCACATGGCTTCTTCTTCAGCTGTGATGTCATCCCAATTTAGCACAGAAATGCTTCCCTCTGGAGACTGAGGACATTGGAGTTCTCAACAACAACTGGTGTGAAAAGGAATTAGTCCATTGATGACTGGTATTATTGATGGCAGTATCGGTAGAGGGTCTGACGCTATGCTTTGCAGCAAAGAGTTACGCCCCTTTATGG
This sequence comes from Eledone cirrhosa, assembly GCA_964016885.1. Lineage (NCBI taxonomy): Eukaryota > Metazoa > Mollusca > Cephalopoda > Octopoda > Eledonidae > Eledone > Eledone cirrhosa. The sequence continues at coordinate 8,415,490 of OZ024750.1, read as the reverse complement.
TTTGAGTTCAAATCCCGCCGAGGTTAACTTTGCCTTTCATCCTTACGGGGTCGATAAAATAAAGTACCAGTAATGCACTGGATAATTGCTGGCCTTGTGCCAAAAGTAGAAACAATTATTGATGGCTTGGAAAAAAATCAATAAAGTTATGGATAAAATATTTTACAGTAGTTATGTCTCTTTACATTTTGAGTTCAAACCCCACTGAAGTTGATTTTGTTTTAGATCAATACAAGGGTTGATAAAATAAAATACTTTTCAAGTTCTGGAGTAAATTGTTCTTGAAAAGTATTTTATTTGTGCTGGGGCTAAATTGTACCGTCTCTATGCACGATGATGCTTTGTGATTGCTGGCCTAGGTTGACTCGAGCCTCGCCGAGCAAGAGCAAGAAGAAGACAAGAAGAAGGGGTAAATTAAATTGATAAATATTTTCCACAAAACATTGTGTATTTGTATCTATATTATTGATTTCATAACAAATACTTTACAGACATTAAACAACTATGATAATTCTCTGTATTTAAGTATGTATTTATAATTTATATATATATTTTACATAAATAGATAAACACATTGGACATTAAGTAAATGGATACACAACCCACACTCCTCACAACCACCACCCAGTAAAATAAAATATTCTATCAACATCATTATAATTATCTTCCAGTTTCAACATTCAAACAAAGCAAGGAATTTTCAAGAACAAGATTTTTCAATGTGTTCTTGCATGTCTTGTAATCTGGGCTGGATTAAACATTGACCAAAATAATAACATGCTTAGTGCATCAAGGAAACAGGAACACCATTCTATTCAAATTAAATGCATTTGTCATTTGATTTTGTGTGTGTGTGTGTGTGTGTGTGTGTGTGTGTGTGTGTGTGTGTGTGTGTGTGTGTGTGTGTGTGTGTGTGTGTGTGTGTGTGTGTGTGTGTGTGCGTGTGTGTGTGTGTGTGTATGGCGCTGAGAGACTCTAAATAAGTTAATCTAGATCTGATCAATATGCTGGATCTACCAAACAGAAACTAGGTGTATTTCAAACTGTCTCTGATGAATCCTGGAAATATTTCACCAAACATTGGGAAATGAGGATTTGAACCACAGAACCGTACAGGACCTAATACTGGCATGTTGATAGAAGTGGCTTCAGCATGTTTATTGTATGATGTTCAACTTGCTATTGAAAACAGATCTTTGCTCGGAGTTACAAGGAAAGAAAACAATACGAGGTATACCTTAAGAAACATAGCATTGAACTATAGATAAAGAGCTGTCCTTTGAGACTACCTTCATAATGACAGAGGATACAATTAGATGATGATTTCTTGAAATCATGCCATGTGCCAATGGGCATGAAGTGGATGAAATGAAAATAACTGAATTGCAGTTAACATTTTTTTAAAATTCAAGTATCAGTTAATTGTTCAACAGATAAACATCACTAGCATGACCGTCATTTACCATTATCATCTTCAATGTTGCCACCTTTGTTACTATTACAATGGTTACCAATAGCAGAAATAGACAGAAATGACTTCACCACCACTTCCACCATTATATATCCCTCAACACTTCTTTTCTCGTTCTCTCTTTTCCCTTCTTGTCCTCTAACTTTTCATATCTCTCAATCTCTTTCCCTCCACTTTTACCATTAGCAGCACTAACATTACTATTACCATCTTCACTATCAACAGCTTCTTTCTTTTGCCGTTGGAGTTATTCTCTTTAGCCTGACATGTACAAACAATAAATAGTTACATAGTTACAAACAATTGTATTAATATAAAGGTTTTTTTTATTATTAATTTTAGGCAGGTGGTGGATAGGTAGAGGGTGGTGGATTGACAGTATCGGTAGAGCGTCAGACAATATGCTTTGTGGCATTCAGTTATGGCCCTTTGCAATCTAAGTTCAAATCCTGCCAAGGTTAGCTTTGCCTTTCATCCTTATGGGGCTGATAAAATAAAGTACTAGTCATGCACTGGGGTCGATTTAATTGACTTTCTCCTCCCCTTCAAATTACTGGCCTTGTGCCAAATTTAGAAATGATCATTATGCAGAAATGATTATTATTTAGCATAAGCCCTAGGCCATATTTTTTATGTTGGAGAATAGTAATAGCTATTTAATTGGTCTTAGTTTTTGACTGATAACTGTTTTGTTTGATTTCTAACATGATGAAATACAAAATCAACAGTAAGGTGCTGGTGAGATGACAAAAAGCACCCAGTTCACCCTATTAGGTGGTCGTTTTAATGCCATGATAATGTGGTTGGTCTTAGAAAGGGCATCCAGCTGTAGAAACCAAGTCAAAATACATATCCGTATGAGCATGATGTGGTTTCCAGACCTGACTTGTCCCATAGTGCAACAACTTGTCTAACCCATGCAAGTGTGGAAAAAATAGATGTTAAATGATGATGATGGTATCCAGTGTGCATGCACACATACACACACTTACCCACAGGCACAGGTGTGCACACACACTTACACTCACACACACACAGATATGTGTGTATAGTTTCATAATTCAGGATGAAAAAATTGTTTAATCAATTTAATGAAATTTGCCTCTTAGTTGGAAAATGAAAACAAAAAACCAAATGTTACCAGTGTTCAAAGAAAAGGGAAGTTAATTTCACATAATTAAAAATTAAATTTGCAGAAAACTCAATTTTCCTTAGCTGGCAAGACAACAGTTAAATATATGTTTTAACCTTATTAGATCTCACAAGTTGTTGAGAACATAGCTAATATCCAAGGTTGATTAAAATATACTGATAATGTCATGGGAAATATCCGTGTCATAACACTTACAAATGAGCTAAAAGTTAAGCCTCTACATTGGTCATGGGCAAATTTGCAACTTTGACTAGGCAGAAATAACCTGAGCATCATAGTCAGTCAAAAGAACAGATACAATATTGATGGAGGTTTTCACTAATGTTCTACTGGGGAAGGAAAAATCACATCAATATTCTATCATCACATTAAAAACTCCTGCTGTGAAGATGTGGGATAGCATTTATCCCATACAGTGAAGAGAATCTTTGAATTGGTTGAGAATGTCAGATATGATGGACACATTAATAATAAAAAAAAAAACAGAAGAAAAGTTATGAATAACTGAATAATCTAAAGAAAGTATGGTAACCAGAATATTTAGTTCACTCGATATTTTTTCAGGGCTTATCTTGGCATCTACACTTGGCCTTCTGAATTAGTCACATGAAGAACTCAAAGCAATCTTCCAATAATGTTGTTCTTTCCTGATCTTTATTTTGTTTCTCATTTTTCAAATTTGCCAGTGATTCTCTTGATTATTTCCTTGTGTCTTTAA
>OZ024750.1:8389648-8407148 GCA_964016885.1 Eledone cirrhosa | reverse complement strand
TACATGAATGTCTATATTTATTAATATTTTGAATTAATATTAATAACTCCTGAAAACTTTATTGTTGAGTGCTTCTAATCTATTGTAAAACTATATTCATTGATTAATCAATGAACCTTGTTTAACTTTTGGTTATATATATATATATATATATATATATATATATATATATATATATATATATATATGTGTGTGTGCATGTACCATGTGTATTTATATATATGTATCTATGTGGTTGTGTGTGCGTATGTATAAACACAGGCCTATATATTATCTATAGTCAAACAAGCTCTCAAATTTGTTGCCAAATTCTTTGTTAAAAATCTAAGAGACTCATTAAGATATTTCATAACAATAGTAACATTTCTATTAGCAAGATATAAGGAATAAAATCAATGGAGATTGCTAAAGGCATTTTTAAAATATTTTATTGTGTTAATAATTAATATTCAATAAATAATTCATGAATTCAACAATGTAGAAAAAAAGCTTATGAAGAATGATGTTTTACAGTTGCATCATGGTTGAGTCATTGTAACTATTAAACAACACACACACTACATATTTATATTATTATTATTATTATTATTATCCCGTTATAGAGTTACGGCCCTTTACGTTCTGAGTTCAAATCCCGCCGAGGTTAACTTTGCCTTTCATCCTTACGGGGGTCGATAAAATAAAGTACCAGTAATGCACTGGGATAACTGCTGGCCTTGTGCCAAAAGTAGAAACAATTATTATTGTTATCCCGATGAGCTTAGCTTTGCCTTTCATCCTTACAGGGGCGATAAAATAAAGTACCAGTAATGCATTGGAACCGGAGTCAATTTAATCAACTTTCCCCAACACCAAAATTGCTGGCCTTGTGCCTAAATCAGAAACCATTATTATTATGATTATTATTGTTTTTATTGTAACCCTGTAAGGATGAAGGGCAAAGCTAACCTCACCGGGACTTGAACTCAGAACATTAAGGGGTGTAACTATATACCACAAAGCATGTCCAAAGCTCTACCAGTTACTGCCAATCCACCACCCTTGTTATTATAATAATCATATATATATATATATATATATATATAACAACTAGAAATTGATTAACAATCACAGGGGATAATTATCCCCTGTGATTGTTTCATATGTTTATTTATATGTTAATCAATTCCTAGTTGTTATAAAATGCTCGGACCTATTCATTAGAATCTTGGAGCTTATTTTACGGGTGATATGGCGCATGTCTTTCTGGCATGGCACCCATAATTTTGATTTAGATTAAATTCACTTTGATTTATCTTAATTTTGGATATATATATATATATATATATATATATATATAAGTTTTAATATAGATGAGATTCTACAGGACTAGAACTGTTTAATTCTTTAGAAATCATCAGGAATCTGATGATTTCTAAAGAATGAAACAGTTCTAGTCCTGTAGAATCTCATCTACATTAAAACTTTTATACTCTGCTATGTATTGAGTACCTATATACATATATCTTTAACTCTTTTACTTATACCAGCCATCCGGCTGAGGCCATTCTGTGGCACTGCATATATATTATTTTGTAATAATAATACATATAGGTGAGAATGTGACAGATAGCAGAATCAGTAGAGCAATGTGGAATGTGACAAATGGTATTTAGTCATGTCCTTCTGGTGTTGATTAAAGATATGTCAGACAAATACTGGGGTTGATATAAATACTTATATTCCTTCCTTCCTCTCTGACAGTTTCTGACTTCCTGCTGATGTTAGAAATTAGATGTTAAAAGTCTTTTTGCAGTGTATTTAATTGTTACAGTGACTTGTCAAAGATGTAATTGCTTTAGTCCTAACATATCACCTCAGAGCATACCACTCTTCAAACAACTGTAATTCATGAGGTATTGTTATATATATAATATATATATACACACATATATACACACATATATATATATACACATATATACACACACACATATATATACACACACACAGATATATATACATACACACAGATATATATACATACACACACATATATATACATACACACACATATATATACATACACACACAAATATATATACATACAAACACATATATATACACACATATCTATATACACACACACACATATCTATATATATATATATATATATATATATGGTAAAAAATTGAACGGGAACAAAACAGAGAGGCAGTACGAACAAAGGTTTATTAGTTTCACGCTCTTGAGAGTGGGATATATACATATATATACATATAAATATACATACACACACATATATATATATATATATATATTTTTCCAATAAGTAATAAGTAAATGTGTGAATAAATAGAGAGAATTTAAAGAGAGAGAATTTAAAGAGAGAGAAAAAATGACATTCTGCAAAATAGAAAATAAATAGAAATAATTACCAAAAAAAAAAAAATCTGATAAAAGTTCAAAAAAAATTATGCAAGAAATTGGAACAATGCAGAAATTAAAGAATTAATGCAATTTACCTTACAATAAAGAGGAATGATCCCTTTAATTTTTTTTCATTTACTTCACATCATATTAACTACTCTAATTTTTTTCAATTCTTAGTTACACAAACGGTCGCTGGGGAATTCAAATGAAAAAGATATATTCCAATTTGTATTATGAAACATGGTTTAGAGGTAAAAAAAAAAAAAATATTATTATATATGGGGTTGATAAAATAAAGTACCAGTAATACACTGGGTTAATTGCTGGCCTTGTGTTAAAAGTAGAAACAATTATTTTATTCCTAAATATGACTCTCTTATTTTTTCAAGTAGAATTTTAAATATAAGTAAACCTTAAGTTTTTGACATTAAACTTAACTGAGTACAAAGAACACTAAGTATACTTCCAAATAATTAAGGGATGTTTTCCTCAGTAATCTTGGTCCCTAGGGTACCTTTAACCCCCTTTTCTGACCAAACTGTATGAAAATGTCTCTGTTTCTAACAATACAAAGTTGTTTGTTTTACCATATTCAACATCATCACCATCACCATAAACCTCACCACTGCCATCATCCTCCTGATCATCATCACCACCACCATCAACCTCACCATCATCGCCATCGTCACCATCACCCTCACCCTCATTGCCAACATCATCCTCATCACCTTCACCCTCACCATCACCATCATCATCATCATCATCACCCTCACCATCATCATCATCATCATCATCACCCTCACCATCCTCATCACCACCCTCACCCTCACCATCCTCATCATCATCACCCTCACCATCATCATCATCACCATCATTTTATACCCAATTTCTATGTTGGCATGGATTGGATGAGACTAGATGGGTTCGAGAACCATATCTTGCTCATACACTCTACAAGAGTTCTACAAGTAGTTGTCCTTCCTAATGCCCACCACTCTTCAGCGTGAATTTATGATGGCATGAGCACTGCTACTTTACAGAGTGTTCTGAGTACATTTTATCATAACACCCACACGAGTGAAGATGTCGAGTACTTAGCACGACTGAAGAGTTCTCTTTATTCTATATTGTCTCTGTTCAGTTGCCAGCCACTTTGCAGAGTGTACTAAGTGCCTTACATTGTGGCACCAACAGTATCGATGGTGCCCAGTCTTTGACAAGGTCAAAGGGTCACCTCTACTCACTGTCTTGGTCTCTTCTTACTATGTTAACTTACTAATAAAAAGAAGGAGAGAAAAAAAAGGAATGGAAAAGGAATTGTAGATTTTTAAGTAAAACATAGTCACTCTCCGACAGGTTTGCGGTTGTGCCTTTTGCAGTGGAGACTTCTGGTGTCCTTGGCCCTAGGGCTACCTCCCTACACACCACCATAGGCACTGAGCTGGCCAGCCACAGGTGTGAGCCTCGCGAGATGGAATGGCTCTTCCCTTACCCTCCTTCGTGGAAACGCCTTTTCCATTCTGTCTGCTGGGGCTGTGGAGAGGTCAGCACATGGGACCCCATTTGCTCACCATACAGAGAAATGGGGAGGGTTAGAGAGACTGTTTAAGGCTATATTCTGAATATCATTTTCATTTAACATCAGTGAAACACTACAGCACTTGACAATAAAATAAAGACAGAAAGCCTCTTATTTTTCAATTTTTTGAATGAATCCTTATCTCATTGTACTTGTTTCCATTTGATGTCAAAATATTAAGGTCTACCTTCATTTGTAACATCATTTCTTTATATTGTATTAATTTTCTTTAAAACATGTTTCTTTGAGAATGACATTAAAAATTACATACAACAAACATAAAGTATTAAAATTTCTTTTAAGGAATCAGTTGCAAGAAATACCCACAGAAGTCAGATTAATTTGGTAAAATCTTTTATGAATAATATACTTTTGTTATGATTCTTAAAAAAAAAAAGTTTAAACAGAAGAACAAAAGTAACGTCTATTAAAGATTCTTTCTCTCTCTCTCACCCTCTCTGTCTCTACATACGTACATGATGTCTACATCTTTATGTTTCTGTCTTTTTTGTTCTCATGACAAATAATGGAATAATTTAATGATTATTTTCATTGCTCCTGATGAGATATTTCTCACTGGTTTGATTCCTGTTTATTATTTTATGTGTAGGTCAAGTCTTTCCACTTTTTAAATGTGATCTTGTGTATTATTTGTAATGAAATATACTTACCATCAGAGCTGTTTAAGGAAGAATGATCAAATGAGGATGCTGCACGACCTGATCGTTTAGAACCAATTTTCTTCGCTATGTTAGCTGTTCCTCTAGAAAGTGATCCCATGTAGTTGGAACCCTTCTTCTTCTTATCCTGAAACAGCAATAAAATATATATATCATCATCATTGTTTAATGTCCATTTTCCATGCTAGCATGGGTTAGCCGTTAGACGATGTATGTCAGCCTGATATATATATATATCAGGCTGACTGTTGATTAGTACTCGAATTTCACTACAACTGATTAATCATTCAATAAAACTCGATGATTAGCTACCAGTGGTGAAACCTTGTATGTGAAGTGAAATATTTACAATATGGAACAGAAAGAAGGTTGTGACCTTAGCTATGATGACTCAGCTAAAGTTATTCTTTGTTGTTGTTTTTTTATTTTGTATGTTTTAATGTTTACTTTTTAAGCATGTCATGCAAATTGCTTAAACTTATTAACTGAACAATTAACCTGAATTATCATAAAGTCCTACCTAATATATAATCACTGAATCATAAAATAGAATCATTATCAAATTTGATCTCATGAACAAATTTAGAGAAAGTGTAAAACACTTTAATAATAAAAAAAAAATGATTCAAATTTTTATAATTGTTATTCTAATGTGTTTTAATTTTAAATTTCAATTTGTTATTTCTGTTAGAAGAAATCATTATTTTCCATCTCCTGTTATTATTTCTGAGACAATGGCTATTTTGTTGTTGGTTCTTTTTCATTGGCATATTACTATTTAACATATTGGCACAAATCCTACTAAATGGCCAGGCACAGTGGGAAGTCGTTTTCTTTTATAAAAGATGGTACCACCAGTCAACACTCTCTAAGTAGTTGACTTCCAATGATAGTTGAAATGGTACTGGCCAAAGCAGCCACTGCTGGCCATAGGTCAATCCCATATTTGACTAAATATTGCAGTCTTTTTCTCTGTTCACTTTGTCAGTATTTTCACCAAAACATAACAGGTATAAAATGAAATTTTGCTGAGGACTGGCAGGTCGGTCAGTTGACCATGATAGCCTGCCATGTCTATCTCTTAATGTTTCTAAATTCTTCACTCACATCTTTAGCCTATTTCTCTCTTTCTCCCTTTCGTGTTTACATGTCTTCCAATACATATCATCACAAATCACACAAATTATCTGTTCGATCTTTCATACAAAACATCTTTACAAAGACATTCTTGTAATTCACAATTTTGCTTCATCAACTTATCATGTTGTGACTTTGCGATTCCTTTGAATTATCTGAAGATACAACCGTAGTTTCAAAACCAATATTTGATTAAATAGATAATTCTATTTTAGACCAACAAATACATTCTTTTTCTCTGTTCATTCTTGTCAACGTTTTATCAAAACAGTAATAGAGTAATAGCATGCTGTTATATTACTCTTGGGAATAACTCAATTTGGTTAAACTACAATTCAACTAAACACTAACCAAGTCCTCACAGCAATGTATTGAATCTTTCATACATTCAATTATACATAGCACTCACTTCATCCCATACCTGTTATAACTATATCATATAGGAAATATTTTTGAATTGAAATTTCTATTCAAACTTAAATCAGAATTCAATATAAAAAAAATTCAAAATTTAAAAATTTGATTCTATAAAAAAAAAAAAAAAATTGATAAAAACTAAAACTTTGTAAATTGACTAAAATCTAAAATGTTAAATTTTATTTATCTAAAGAAAATATATATATATATATACAAATTTCATTTCAATTAAAAAAAAAAAATTTCTGAAGTTTCATTGCACAATTTTTCAATCTGAATTATTTTCTCGATTCTATCATTAAAAAAATGAAATATAAAAGAAAAAAAAAAACATACTAGTTAACTATACAAAGAAATGAAAATAACTTGTATTATGCTTTTCTAAAAAGAATTAGAAAAAGAAAAATTTTCCTAGGTTTGAATATAGTGCATAAGATCTGAAATTGATTTAAGGGAACTATGAGGAATAAGATAAGATTAAAGCAGATAATTATTTTTATCCAGTTAACATTAAACCAGCAATTCATATCATTTTTGGAAAAAAAAGCACCGTTATATAAATGATAAAACATTAGATAAGAGAAAAATAAAAAAGATAAACAGATACAAAATTAATATGGGTTAGGAGAGTATTGATGTTGTTGAATGGAATGTTCTTGTATCACACAGCTTAGATGTTTGGTAGACTTTTGAAGTTTAGAATTTAGGAGAGGAAAAAAACAAACAGACAGATTGGAAGGGAAGATATTTAATGATCAATACACACATTGGTGCTGCCTAAATAGATGAATTGGTTGGGCAGCACTAGTGTGTATATTGATAGGAGGATCTAAGACTAAGACGACACGCATTGCTGAAGTGTAGACACATCATATGAGGTATATAAAGGTGGTAACATGAACATACAGAATTTGCTGACATAACTATTTTGATGTATTCAAAAATGGAAAGGAAAGGAGCCAGTCTTTAGATCAGACCAAAGAAACTATGTTTCTATTAGACTTCTATTGCTGATACCGTTTATCAGTCACAACTCCTTGTAGAAATAGGTAGGATTTGAAATTAAAGCATACAGAGCCAATCATAGCAGCGATGATGAGGGCCAGAGACTGTTGAAGAGAACTCGTCCATGGATCTCGGGAATTTTACCCCCCATTCTCGATAGAGCCAATCAGATACCCTAAAGCATTCTGTCTGACTAACAATTCCACAAATCCATCAACAGAGGACTGGTTCTTTATTTATTAACTTTGATAAGTTAATTCAAAAGTTGACCATGGCAGAATTTGAACTCAGAACGCTGGAATAAATATCAAGACATCTCATCCGACTCTACCAATGAGCTGCCTAATTTATGGTAATCAACACGAGGAAGAGAAACCAGTAAATATAACATGCCTAGGTAAAGATGTATACAGGTAAATCTCTAAGCTTTAGTACTCAGAGGCTAGGCACTCTAATTGACAATAATTCTAAAGTAGATTTTGGAGTAAACATATCACTGTATATCTAATATTAACAGTTAAACAACCTTAAGATATTTCTTTATGATCTTAGATTGGAGGATTTCATTCCCACTTTAATTAGGAATACAATCCGTCATGCATTATTTCAGAATGTTATCCTTGATCAGCAGTTTCTTAGGATTAGTTGTTTCGGACTGGCACCTCAGTGAAGACATTGACATTATCCAATGAGTCTTAAATCCTATTTAATTAGCAGAAGTGATTCCTTCCATTATCTCTTAAAATCAAATTATAAGAGAATACACTATAATCAGTAGCATAGTTTTAGAAATGTGAGGGGTGATTTATCCTAGAAGATTTTGGGGTGGTGGGTATCACTTGTGGTCTAATACATTGTTTTACATCTGTGTGTATGTAGAGGGACATTCAAGGACCACACAGAGCAGCAAATTTCCTACCATGGACAATAATTTACCAAAAGAATGAAAATTTACTGGACTCCTCAAAGAAAATAAGGAACTACACCATTGATTGACATCAATCTGCCTGAAACTAGATTTGATTTTGTAACATGAAATCTCTAATTTTAAAGTGTTCATGCTTAAATTCAAAGCTTTTATGTAAGAAACTTTTGCTGATATCTTCTGAAACCTAGCTTAACCCTTTTGATACCAACCTGCCCTTAACTACCCCGACTATGAACCAAAGCTATCCAATAATTTTTTTTTATTTAGATAAAAATCTTCCAGTATAATTTTATATAAGAACCTTTTCTTAAGTTATTATACAAATGCGATCTTAATAATAAAGTACCGTATTTCCTGATGTCGAAGACACTACTTTTTTCCTAAAATAAGTCTAAAAAATCTACCATGCTTCCTGGAGGCCAACGGTTGTTTATTATTTTTTTTCAAATTTTTGGTTGTCAAAATTAGGGTGCGTCCTCAAAGACAAAGCATCTTCGGTGCTGGGAAATACGGTAATTGATAATTTTAGTAAATCCTTCTGAATTATATTGTTAATTAATAAAAATAGTGTACTTCATAAAGAATATGATGGCATAAGGTTAGAAGTGTCAATGTTGCTTATTTTACTAAATCTTTGTGAATACTTGATTATTTTCTAAGTTGATTAAAACATATGCTGTATATTCCATTAGAAATGTGTTCACCAATATGTTGAATCCTTAATCTCTGCTGGAGATTGTAACTAGGTAAACAGAGAGAAAAAAACATGTTTTTTTTCAAAGATAAAAATCTTAGATAATAAAAATATCTTAGCTGATTCATTTTGGCAGCAATAAATTCAATATTTTTTTCAGCTGAAATACTTACACATAACTCAAACTCATCATCTACTTTATTTCTGTGTAGAAGAATGAATTTGCCAAATGTTTTCCATTCATTTTGTGTTTGATATACATTGTCTTCATTATTTAATATATGCCTTTCACACTTCTGTACTGTCCTACTGTTTCTCTGACTGCTAGCTGTGTCTGATGTGAACAATACTTCCAGCTCTTGTACAAGAACAAAATCCCTTGGATCACACATATTGATGCGCCGAGATTTCATCATGGCCTAAAATAAATAAATAAATAAATAAATAGATAAATAAATATGTTATGTTTTTGACACAACTGAGGGGTCCTCTCAACACTTTGTTTGGCAAGAATTTTATGTTTGGATGCCCTTCCTATCACCAACCACTTTACAGCATGTACTGGGTGTGTTTATTGTGTAGATGACTAAACACTAGAGAGGTTGTCATGTCCTTGACACAACTGAAGGGTTCTCTCAGTTCTTTGTTTGGCAAAAAATAAATGAAGAATAGCATGATAAAAATATATAATTGTGTGTGATAATCTAACCTGAGTGATGATATCTTGAGCCGTGCTGGATACTGGTGCTTTAAATACTGTATAGGGCTGATCTGGTGACACATTATATACACATACTAAAAACATATTCTCTTCTGAATCCCAAACTGCTGAGTCATCATCAGTGGAATCCATTTTTTTCTTAAAAGAAAAATGAGAAAAAAAAGAAGAAATTAATGGAATAGAATTAAGTAAAATACAAAATAAAATATATACAAAGGAAAGACACGAAGTAAAGTATATACAAAGGAGAGATAAAATAACGAATTAGTCACTGAAGAAGTCACAGAATGTGTGATGGAAGAGTTTTGACAATAAATAAACAACCATCTGGTTATTAAACAAACCAACTGGAAATTTGTGATAAATTGAAATGAAAACCAAAGTGTTTAAACACCTTCATTGTCAATCTGGCTTACTAAGAACTCTCGTTATACCACTGTTTCATACCGTTATCATTCCAATATTATTGGAAGGCATTCAATTTTAAGATTTGGTGGATCTTATAAGATGTGGTCCCTATCTCATAAATCAGACTAATTTATTCAGCAGAATGACTCATAATTAAAACTTTTCATACTAGAGCAAGTTCTATGCTAGGTGCATCATATTTTTTTTTGATGGGTGTGAAATAGTTATTGATTTTAATGATTCTTGACACTCACTTCCATATTAAAAACTGCAAGCATGTATTTTAAAGAATATCTTTTTTGAAATTACAATATTACAAAATTTCTTCATCTATCTATTCTTTCTCTTCAATGTAAAAACTAAATAATTTTTTTTTCCTTTTAAGATTAGGAGGATAGGAGAAAAGGTTTAGTTGAATGAAATTTTAGATAAGTGATTTTGATTTCAATTTACTCACAAGTCTTTTGCAAGGAGTGTCAAGGGGCTTAAAATCAATATCTACTTAACAAGATTTTGTTTTTCTGTATCAACTACTTCACCTTGATTTTAATGATGGTCTCATTAAAGATACTGTAATATCTGAATAAGTGAAGATATAACAGGTGACTATGAGTGCTGTTACATATTTATTGATAGGGTTACTCTCTGTGAAGAGCAGTAAGAGGAAAATCAGTTTCATGGAACCTATCCTTCTCCAAGTGGTGCAAACTTGACTGAGAGATAAATAGATAAATAGATAGATAGAGATATAGAAAGAAAGAGAGAGATGTTAAATGGTGGTGATGATGATATATATATGTAGAGAGAGAGAGATAAACCCTGTGTTCAATTTCATTGCAAGAAGAGTTTTGTTGTTGTTTTTATTGTTTAGCCCATGGTTAGCCCTGGCTGAGTAGAACTATGATCAAAGAAATCCCAACTGTGTATGTCTCATTTCTTGTCCAGACACAGCACAGAGGGTCGGATGCCATGCTTTGACGCAGAGAGTTACATCCCTTGCCATTCTGAGTTCAAATCCCGCCGAGGTTAACTTTGCCTTTCATCCTTACGGGGGTCGATAAAATAAAGTACCAGTAATACACTGGGATAATTGCTGGCCTTGTGCCAAAAGTAGAAACAATTATCTTATATATCATCTTTGTATTTCTGAAAGATGGTAGTATATTATTTAAGGAAGATCAACGGGATATTTCAAGTATAATCATCAAATATAGAAAAGCCATCTCATTAGTTCATGTATATATATTTTTTTTATTTCTTGGCATGATGCTTAGTTCTACTTATTATGTCTAAGAAGAATAAGCAAGTGGTTTTCTGAAAATATTGGTTTTAAAAGACTTGCGCCTTTACCCAAGACAGAATTCATATATATATATTCTGCTTAATCCCTTCTGATCATATTCCTAATGAAACACAGTTTTACAATCAATTAATGAAATATTTAAAGGGATTTACTAAAATTACTAATTATTTCAGTATTTGGATGGTATTGGTAATATAATATAACAAAAGGTTCTTTTACATGAGTTAACACTTTAGCATTTAAACCAGCCATATCTGGCTAGAATTCTCTCACCTCTTTCTGTTCAAACTGGCTGTAACTGGCCACTCTTACTCATGTTAAGATATTGTTCTCAAAATATATGATATCAAAATCCATAGATTCGATATTATACGAGACAATTATGTGAGGTAAAGCCTTTACCGTGAAAATATGATAGTATATATAGAGTAATCATCATTCATCATCATTTCATTTTACGTCCGCTTTTTCCCTGCTTGCAAGGGTGGGATGGGAACTGATTCTGGCTTGATTTCTACAGCTGGATGCCCTTCCTAACACCAACCTCATTTACAGTGAGTGCTGGGTGCTTTTTTGCTGTGGCACCTCCACAACCATTTTGCAGTGGAATGATAGGGACCCCAGTCCCTATCATCTCATTTCTACAGCTGAGTAAACTGGAGCAATGTGAAATAAAGTGTCCTGCTCAAGGAAACAACACATCACCCGGTCTGAAAATTGAACTCGCAACACTTTGATTGCAAGGCCAATGCTCTAACCACTAAGTAAATGCTAAAGAGTTAAAGATATTTTTTAAGTTGACATGATTTCCTTATTCAGAATTTAAAAAGAAAAATATATTTACTTTTTGTTCATTTGTTAACATGGTGGTCATCCAAGCACGACTACTTGGGTCCTGTAAAACAGAAGCAATTATATATTTATTATCACGACCCAAGCCAACATGAAGAAATGGATATATCATGATGATGATGATGATAAGGAGGAGGAAGATGATGGTGATTCATTATAGATTTTCACTGGGTTAACACTGGTTCACTGTTATAACAACATAAGAAGGGAGTATATGTTACTCAATGCAGAACAAATATCCTGTAAAGAGAACCTCTTTTCTGTTTTGTTTCTGATCCACAACATCCTATCACACAGTCAGCAAAAATTATCCTGGATAAAAAAAGTAAAAAAAGGACACCCAGCCAGTAAAAATCATACAGATGAAAAAAAAGTAAAAATGGAAAGGATACTTACATCACTCATTTTTCGAAGGATAAATTTGCCTGATCCCTTCCATTTATTCTGAGATGCCAGTAGTTTTTCAGACATATCCAGAATTCTCTGAGTACAAGGCTTTTCCTGGTCTTTTCTCTCCCAACCACTTTGAACTTCTTCAACCAAGACATAATTCGCAACTTTTTCTTCACTTTTCCCTGCCTTTAGTAAAGCCTTCATAATGAAAATATAAACAACAAAATAACCAGTAAATATATATTTTTATACTATAATAAGTTATGTAGGTGATGTGGAGGGATTCATCTCATCAATTATTGCATCAGGGGATAGAGATTATATTCTGTAAATTCCATAATCATTCATCATTTTTCATCTATATCTCAATAACCAATATGTTTATTAAATACTTCCACACTTAACTTAACAAAGGTTCTTACATAAAAAAAGAATTATGATGAAAGGTTAAAATAAAATCTTGTTTCATAGACACCAGTGGCAGTTTTATATGGTTTGGTATTAAAAGGATTAATATAAGGTTGATTAAGTATTAAGTCCCATACAATAAAGAGATTTCCACCTGAGGCAGAAACACCAATCAGTTATCTTAAAGCCATAAGTCTCCTCAAGAATTCCTAACCAACCACTTGAGAACAACAACAATGGCAATATCAATTGCAACAACAAGAACAACAAAGAAAATAGCATTCATTCAGATGTGTTCAGTTTATGTTGGCATAGAAATGAAGAGTTATATAAAGTAAGCAGCTGGTAGTGAAGGCATGTGACTTAGTGGTTAGAGAGTTGGATTTGCAATCATGAGGTTATGAGTTCAATTCTCAGACTGGGTGATGTGCTGTGTCCTTGAGCAAGACACTTTATTTCATGTACACAATAATTGTCATTATATCATTATATTATAAAATTTCTGTTTTCATCTTTGATAAAATAAGAAGAAGGAAGTGAGTAGCTTATATTAGTTAAAATGGGGACCGACCAGATTGTATTGGTGCCTAACCCATGAAAGCATGGAAAATGGACATTAAACATTGATGATGATGATGAATATAAAAACTAACCAGCTTCCACCAGTTATTATAGTAATTAACCAGTTTGGATTGGGTAATTTAGAAACTAACCAGATTGCACTGATTAATATAGAAAATAATGAATTTGCACTCGTTAACATATAACTAGCTAGTTAATGTAGCAAAATAATGAGCTTGTGTTCGTTAGCATAGAATCTTGTCTTTGAATCGTTTATACAAATTACAATGTATTTAATATTTTTTTTTTTCAGTTAGCAATTTGTTTTGATTAATATTCAAGCATAACTAAATTATTTATTTCATTGAATAGAAAATGGAAGATAAATAACAAAACAAAACAGAAAACAAAACAAAACATATCTGCACCTATCAATCATCATCAGTTTCCATGATTTGCTTATTATTAAAACCATTTAGCGTCAACACAGCCTGAAACTGCCCCTGGTTCTATGATACAGAACTGTTTGTTTTATTAAAACATTTCATCATAATTTTATGTTAAGAAACTTTGCTACATTATGTTCAAATAACAGTTTAATAATACAACGGTTAATTATGATTCTTAATATCTCCAAATTCTTGATTATTTAAAATATTATTTGAAAACAATAGGCAATGCCTTTCATTAGAAATATGGTAAAGAAAGGATTAAGAAAATTTGCCATCATTAATCACCATTATTATCAACACCAGGGGCAGTGGATTGGCAGTATAGGTAGTGGGTCGGACGCCATGCTTTGCAGCAAGAGTTATGGCCCTTTATGGTCTGAGTTCAATCCCACCGAGGTTAACTTTGCCTTTCATCTATACGGGGTCGATAAAATAAAGTACCAGTAATACACTGGGATAATTGTTAGCCTTGTGCCAAAAGTAGAAATAATTATTATCAACACCATTGAGGGTAGTGAATTGGCAGTACCAGTAGAGCGTCAGACACCCTGCTTCGCGGCATAGATTTACGGCCCTTTACGTTCTGAGTTCAAATCTCAGCAGGATCTGAACTGAATGGCATAGTAACAGAAGCATTTCTATTATAACTATTTATAACTTTCCTTACATTTATGCTTTAGTGTCGAGCAACATCCTTTGCAGCATAGAGTTACACACCCCATTGCGTTCTGAGTTCAAATCCCGCCGAGCTTAGCTTTGCCTTTCATTCTTATGGGGATTGGTAAAATAAAGTACCAGTAATGCACTGGGGTTGATTTAATCAACTTGACCATCCTCCCCCACCCAAATTGTTGGCCACGTGCCTAAACCAAAAATCATTATTATTATTAACACCATCACATTTATCCTCGTCATTACATTTATCATCATCATCATTCTAATTATCATTATTCTTAGCGGTGGATTGGCAGTATCAGTAGAGGGTCGGATGCCATGCTTTGACGCATAGTTATGGCCCTTGCCATTCTGAGTTCAAATCCCGCCGAGGTTAACTTTGCTTTTCATCCTTACAGGGTCAATAAAATAAAGTACCAGTAATGCACTGAGTAATTGCTGGCCTTGTGCCAAAAGTAGAAACAATTATTCTTATTACCACATTCATCGTCCACGCTGTAATGTGGCCATGTAGGTAACATGGTAAAAAGTTCCCAGTTCCACACTGTAAATGTGGTTGGTGTTAGGAAGGGCATCCAGCCATAGAAAACCTACCAGATAGTCCTATATGAGTGAGACACGGTCACCCAACCAGCCTTGGCTCAAGTGGGACAACTCCCGTCTAACCCATGCTAGTGTGAAAGATGGATGTTAAATGAAGATGATGATGATGATGATGATGATGATGATGATGATGATCAGGCCATTGTAGTCATTGTTACTTACCAATGCAATAGCATCGCAGACGGATGTATCTTGAGAGATCTTTAAAATTACATAATCATCTGGAGTGCTAAGGCCAAATATGGTCACAATAAACATTCTCCGTTTCTGTTTACCAACTGTAGTGACAATGTTTGTAGATAACTGTTGTAAAAGAAGAAAAAGAAGCAGAAGAAGAAGCAGACATTATAATGAAACAACTGAAAGTAGCAAAACAGCCAAAAAAACTATTTTGTAAAAATTTCAGAAATGACATTTTAATGACACTTTCAGGGAATGTATCAAATTATAATTGTTCATAAAAGAAAATATTATAAATATTAGAAGAGAGAAATCAGTGTTATGTCTAATAATGAATACATAACTCATTGTTTTACAAGCAGAATATACAATATTCCGTTTCTTTACTAAATGGTAACAAAGCTTACTTATAAACTTCTCTCTCTCTCTATATATATACATATGTATGTATGTATATGTATGTATGTATGTATACATATATATATATATATATATATATGTATGTATACATACATATATATATATGTATACATGCATATATATATATGTATACATACATATATATATATCTATACATATATATGTATACATACATATATATATATATGTATACATACATATATATATATGTATACATCATCATCATCATCATCATCAACGTTTAACGTCCGTGTTCCACGCTTGCATGGGTTTGGACGGGGGTAGTCCCACTTGAGGCAAGAGTGATTGTCTTGCTCGCATAGGACTGTCTGGCAGGTTTTCTACAGTTGGATGCCCTTCCTAACACCAACCACATTTACAGTGTGGGTCTGGGAGGTTTTTACCGTGTTGCCTACACGGCCACATTACAGCGTGGACTGTGTGTTTTTTTGTCGTGACACCTACACGATCTCATTTGTTTCGGCCCGGATGGCGCGGCACCAACATAACTTTACATAGGACGGGGTGGTGTGGATGGGGTGGGGGTGGTGGTGGTGGGACGGGGTGTATTTTGTTAGAGATGCCTACTGGCAAGGCGGGTCTTCTCTGTTACTGAGTACCGCCGGCAAAGCATAAACGAACTGAGGAAAAAATTAGAGATAAGAGGGATCAGATGTTGTTTACTCGAGAGAAGGCTACGTTGGTATGGACACGTGATGCGCATGAAAGTCGATAGCTGTATAACAAAGTGCAGGGCAATAAAGATAGACGGTAGCCACGGAATAGGCAGACCTAGAAAAACCTGGGACGAGCTGATAAACTCCGACCTCACACACTTACACCTCTCCAAGACAATGTCACTGGACCGAGACCTTTGGCGGTACACATACATATATATATATGTATACATACATATATATATATGTATACATACATATATATATATATATACATACATATATATATGTATACATATATATATATATGTATACATATATATATATACATATATATATGTATACATATATATATATTTGTATACATATATATATATATGTATACATACATATATATGTATACATACACACACACATATATATGTATACATACATATATATAAGTATACATACATATTTATGTATGTATACATACACACACACACACACACACACATACATATATATATATATATATATATATATATATATATATATATATATATATATATATATATATTGTAAAGAGTTAGTGCCTGAGAGCTGAGCTCACGCCATTTTGAGCTCACGCCATTCTGAGCTCACGCCATGCGTTTAGCCATCAGGAACTATTCCTTTACAATATATACACACTACTTTCCCAAGTATTGAGTACTTAGGTGAACAATGGGCTTGCTAGTCTAAACTTGTAATTACCTATCTCTCTCTTGCCCTGTCTGTCTGTCTCTCTCTCTCTCTCTATATATATATATATATAGGCTTCTACATAACCTGGACATTATTTTCCCAATTTGTAGAAAACTTATAATGAAACGATTGTTTGGAAAGAGAGATGTATTTTAATTACGTCTCATATAAAATAATACAACTGGCTATCCACAAAATACGTATAGTTAGCACCCCAAATGTATAATTGGGATTATACTAAGGTATATCCTAATGTTTGTTGAGTGAG
>OZ024750.1:8374648-8387148 GCA_964016885.1 Eledone cirrhosa | reverse complement strand
TAAATGGAGCAAAAAACTAGTTTGGAGAAAGAGTTTATTCAAACGAAATGACATTTTTATTAATTTTTATTATGAGACGCCTTATCTCATGGGACCTCCCCTCCCCCCAAGATTTTTAAGGAGGATCCTCTTTTTTTTTTTCTCAGAACTCACTTTTGGAAACACTGGTATATATTATTCAAGGAAGATTTAGCTACTATTTCTAGCAGGCTGAATGACCACATAAAGCCCACATAAAGACACTCTCTGTCTCTCTTACTTTTGATCTGTTTTAAGTATGAGTGATAGGACAGTAGTTAGTAGATTAAGATAGATTGCTAATAAACAGATATAAATTATTGACTGTGTCTGAAGACTAGAGTCTATCAAATTGGTGACCGTGGCTGCACAAAATTTAATTAGCTCGTTAAATAAATCTTTCTCAGCTGTATGATGGAGTGAAAGTTGTTGGTCTTTTTGAAGTGATCTAGACATCCTGTGATACTTATGTCACAAAGGCGTATTATAAACAAGATTATATTTACATCAAACAAATTGGTGACTGTCACAGTTCAGTGAACAAGATATTTTTGTATCATGAGGGAAACAATCTTGAAACTAATGGTGGTTATGGTTGTGGTGGTTGGTTGTAGTTGTTATGGTGGTGATGGTGGTGATAGTTGTTGGTGTGTGGTGGAATCATTATGGTGGTTGTGGTGGTGGTTGTAGTTGTTATGGTGGTCATGGTGGTGATAGTTGTTGGTGTGTGGTGGAATCATTATGGTGGTTGTGGTGGTGGTGGTGGTGGTTGTAGTTGTTATGGTGGTTATGGTGGTGATAGTTGTTGGTATGGTGGAATCATTATGGTGATGGTGGTTGTGATGGTTGTTGGTGTAGTGGGGTCATTATGGTGGTGATGGTGGTTGCGATGGTTAGTTCCCTTTACAATTTGAGTTCAAATCTGACCAGGATCAACTTTGTTTTTCTTTGTTTCAGGGGTTAATAAAATAAAAATCTCTTAACCCTTTAGTTACCAGCCCAGCCCAGCCAAAACTGGTCCTGGTTCTATGAAATAAAACCACCTATTTTAAAGGTTTCCAATTTAAATTAATATCTTCCAACATAATTTTATATAAGAATCTTACATTAAGTTACTATCTTAGTAATGAAATAATTAATAATGTTAGTAAATCCCTCAAAATTCTTCATTAATTAATTTAAATAGAGTTTATTTCATTAGAAATGCAGTCATGAAATGGTTAACTCTTTAGTTAACAAACTGGCCAAAACCAGTTCTGGTTCTATGAAATAAAACCACCCTATTTAAAGGTTTCCGATTTAAGTTAATATCTTCCAACATAATTTTATTATCATTATTATTAGGGCAGTGGATTGGCAGTATCAGTAGAGAGTCGAACATCCTGCTTCATGGCATAGTTACAGCCACTTACGTTCTGAGTTCAAATCCCACCAAGGTTAGCTTTGCCTTTCATCCTTGTGGGTTCAATAAAATAAAACACCAGTATTGCACTGGGGTCAATTTAATTGACTTTCCCTTCCCTCAAATTTGTTGGCCTTGTGCCTAAATCAGAAACCATTATTATCATTTAATCTTGTATTTTACTTACCAGGACGCAAATGTTTGAGTGGAATTATTCGCTGCAAGACCATATGGCCAGTACTGGTGTCAATGACAAGGAACCGGATAAATGCCAGATCAACAAACATAATCTAGGGAACAAAATAAATACATAAATACACTATTAATTAAATTATCATCATCATCATCACCACAATCATCATCACCACCATCATCATCATCACCACCACCATCACAATCACCACCATCATTGCAATCACCACCATCACAATCACCACCATCACGATCATCATCATCATCATCATCACGATCATCATCATCATCATTTTACACCTGTTTTTCCTAGCTAGGTATATATGATATATGTTTTATCAATCTCTATTTGAAGAACTGCTAAGTTATGGGACAAAAATAAACAGTGAATATAAACAGAAACACTCACATACATACACATATGTTCCCTGGCCATCTATATAAGATTTAGAAAAGGTTTACAGTCTCCCTGCATGTTGTAAAGACTTTCAACTGTAAAACATTGCCTCAAAAAGTCCCATTCAAACCATAACAGCATGAACAAATTGAAGTAAAATTGATGATGATCATCATCATCACCGTTTAATGTCCATTTTTCCATGCTGACATGGATTAGACAAGTTATCCTGTTGTGAGCAATGCTAGGTCAGGTGACCATGTGATGGTGATGATATTTGCTCCCACTGGGTAGTGAGGTCTTTTCAGTTGAGTCAATGAATATATATATATATATATATATATACATATTTTAATTTAACCTTATTTTCTAATAGGAAATTGTGTATATTAATCCAACAGTACAGCTTGTTGACAGAATAGTCATGGTTTTCTTTATATTATCTCATTACTGTCAATGTGATGTTTGAACAAAATATCAAATATGTTTGAACATAATATCAAATATGTTTGAACTTAATATCAAATATGTTTGAACATAATATCAAATATATTTGTTCAAAATATCAAATAACCCTACTTGGATTATTTTACAATGCAGCAGAAATGCACAGAAATTTAATGACTGTGATGGAATACAGAACTAACTGTAAATTGGCAAGTAATTTGTTAACTGAAAGTGCTGGGATATGGAATCTTACGTAGGAGATATTGGAATGTCTGTCTAAAGAAAGCATTAAACTATACAATGATGTCAGTGCCAAAAATCATAAAATTCAAACACATTAACCCTTTGGCATTTAAACCAGCCGTATCCGGCCAGAATTCTCTCACCTCTTTCTGTTCAAACCAACTGTCACTGGCCACTCATACTGATGCTAAGGTATTGTTCTCAAAATAAATAATATCAAAATGCTAAAGGGTTAAATAAGATAGTACATAAATTGGTATGATAGATAATATTTCTATAAATAATTTAGCTGACAATCAATGTTTATCATTGATTGACCAACAGTTAAAAATATAAATATAATAATAAATATCTTTCATCACACATTTCTGTGACATATTTCCTGCCATTGTGTTCTATAAAACCTTGCAAAACAAATACATTGCCACCACAATAAAAGCCTTGTTTTGAAGAGGCATTATTAGTTACATTACTTCCTGTTTTAAGCCTCGTTCTATCTATGATAAAACACCAAATGTCAAGACAGACTATATTTTTATAGAAGCTCCCCTTAGCAGTGAATGGGTGTTTCCTGGAATATTTTCATGATCATTTTATAGCCTGGTCCCAGAAGTGCAAACTGCATGATATTCTCAAATATAACCATAAAATTTACATACCTGAAAATTGAAGACGTCATTCCAAATAGGGTTTAAGGCATTACGTTGTATAACTTTGGTTTTATGTTTTGTACAATCAACAGGGATACCAATAATTTCTACTTCCACTTGTGTATGGGCACTGAGACTTGGGTTCACGTACTGACCTGAGATCAACTGAAAATAAATAAATTCTACTTTGAAAGTGTTCAATCACAGAAATTCATTTGTTTTAACAGGTTTTATGATACAAATTTATCTAAAAACGTTCCATCATAATTATATGTAAGAACAATTATTAAATTCTGATTCAAACACCAACTTAATAATAAAAAAATTAGTTATTTTATTCAGTCCTTTTGAATTCCGGATTATTTTCAAAGTGATTTGAAAATCATCAGCAGAGTATTTCATTAGAAATATGATAATGAATGAGTTAATTTATTCTTTTACTCTTTTACCTGTTCCAACCCATGGGTTGTGAATATGTTAGGACACTGCCATTCTTTATCAAATTTTTTAAAGTTTTTACTACTTTACTAAACATTTATTATTGTGTCTCTTGTTTCTGCTCCCTTGAACTCATCATATCGATCACTATTCTTAAACTTAAATTAATTTATGATTTTCTTTTTTAATGGTGTTAATTTCCTGTTATCTTCTCTGAGTTTAACACTGTATAAATATGATTATTCATTCATTTATTCACTCATTTATTTAATTTATATCATACACCCAGCTGCTGTATTAATATTTCAATCAAGATTGGTTGGAGGGATGTGGTTGGAGGGACCCCTCAATTTTTTTGTAAAAGAAAAGAAAACTATCATATCCTGAATCTCCAATAAAGTATTAGAGTATTCTATAAAAATACTTACATGAAGTGTGAGCACTGTCGCATGAAGCCCGTCAAATTCTTTATCGAATGGACTGAATCGTGTATACATAACATGATTTTTATCCCACATAACTTCAGGTTTTAATACCAGTCCACATTTTCTATTCTGTTCAAACAATGTTGTATTCAGTGCCATTGCTGTATCTGAAGGTAAAAAGAAAATGTTTTTATATTAAGGCTAATCTCTACTCTTCAAATCAAATGACTTAAGATTAGCTATGATTGAAGATTAATTTTAAACCACATTAACTACAAGACATAAGCTCTTTGGAACTGTTAGAATAAAAATAGATACAAAGCGAGCTATTATGTTTTTTCTCTGAGATTTTATATCTGTAGTTCCAAACAGACTTAAATTAGGATGTTGTGAAGTATTTGTTTTCTAAAGATGGTCCATAAATTGCTGTTCAAAGTGTTGTGTAGCCCCTAGATCAGCTCTGATTGAGCAGACCTCTACCTTTGCCAAGTCAAGAAGCATACTGCACATTTCAACATACGGTAGTTGATTTTAAAAATAAATTCCATAGTTTAGTCAGAGAGAAAGGCAGTGTCCATGAGACTTTTCAATCTTTTGAGACTGGTGAGAGGAAGTATTCTCAAACAAAACCAAGGCCGAATACTTATAACAGAGTAGGCTCTGCTAAAAGCATTCAAGGTTCCGCTAGGTTGTTGGGGAGGGGGGGATGGCAGTTTGACTGTATGGATATGTTATTGGGAAAGTAGTTCCAGCTAGATCCTGTCAACAAAATCTCCATGTGGTTTAGACACTCAGCAAGTCTCCGATTTCTGAATGGCTAAATGCCAGGCGTCATGGCCTGGATATGGCTTGGCTTTCTTAGAGTGTAAGAAGTTAAGGACTGAAACACTCGCTTGAGGGGGTTTCTTCTCTGAAGACCGTCTGCTGTCCAGCTCTCCTGAGAGTTTCTTACCACTTAACAAAACAGCTGAAATAACAAAGAGAAGAAATTTCAGATCCAAAGTTCCATATTTACTTCTTACCTTCAGTTTGGTAATTAAGTGCTACCATTTGGATTCCAAATATCCAAAACTGCATTGGGTTAAAATTGGAAGAATCTATTCTTACTCCAGCTGGATATGTTCTCATTAGTTGTTTTTCTGTATGAGTGACATCATTAAGGAAATAGAACCTATGGTTTTTATCATTGTCATTGTCACCTCCATCATCACCACCACCACAATGACAACCACCACCACCACCACAACAACAACAAAAACCACTATCACTATCACCACCACCACAATCACCACAACCATTAGCACTATCATCATCCTCATTATTGTATAGTCTTCGTGGTTTTATCATTGTTAAAACAAACAAGTAAAAATATAAAAGTATACTGAAGCCTAAACCAAACCAAACTGAGTGTTTTACTATGTTTTTGACAATGTTAGGACAACATGACCGTCCCCAAATATAACAAACAAACAATGATTTATAGTAAAAGGATATGTAATTAAACCATTTGGACAGCGCCGACACAATGCTTTGGATTTGTTCTCATTCATCGATGATAGAAGGTAAGCAGGTGGTGTGGAATCTCCCCGCCGAGACCTCATCATTGCAGGAGTGATGTTTAGTTCTGATTTCTCTGTAACTTAAAAAGAAATTGTATTCATTTATGTATACAAGTATACTTATATTAATCTGAATATATATATATATATATACACATATATAACAAAGAGGGTGTGGTAAGATACCAGGTGGACCATAATGCACCAGAGTACTCAATACTTAGGGTAGTAGAGTAGGTAATAGGAAAAGAATCTTTTCCTATATATATATATATATACATATATATATATATATGAGTCTCGGGTGCAACTGGGGGTAACCACAGTAAGTAAGGTACTCAAAACATTAGTAGGGTATAAACATCATATTTAATATAGAAATGGATTCTACAGGACTAGAATTGTTTCATTCAAAAGAAATCACTACTTGCATGGGTTGGAACAGGTCATTTTCAGCACAGCATCTTTCCACTTGGCACATTTCTTCATCATCTCCTCTGTGGGACTCAGTTGTGCATGTACATTTATTATACCCATTTTTCCATGCATGCATGGGTTAGAACGGGTCCTTTTCAGCACAGCATATCTCCACTTGCCATGTTTCTTCGTCATCTCCTCCGTGAGTCCCAGTTGTGCATGTACATTTGTGTAATAGTGTGTACAGATTCTGTAGTTTCCTAACTAGTCATATTATATAGTACCAATTCTGATGGTACCCCTGTAACAACTTTAAGAAAGCTTTATTCCTTATTTCTACAAAAGCTCTTTGACTAAAACTGCAGCAAAGTAAAATAATTAATTACATTGTAGATCATAGGAAAACTAACTGATAATTACTTCAACACTATAAATCTCATTACAAGCTGTGTCATTAATGAAATAACATTAGAAAGGAAGCTTAAAATAAGATAAGAATTAAAGCTAAAATTATTTGAGAACAGTTTCAGCAAATCTCATCTCATTGAAGGAAATAATATATCTGATTGTTCTCAGATTGTGTGGATTTCAAAGACAGGAGGAATAGAAGACTACAATTGATAAACTACTTTGGATTAGTCTTACAGATAGTAGAATTAATCAAGAACTACAAAGATAGAAGGAAAGGAAGGTGTCCCTTAGGCTGGTTAACAGCAGAATTTAAAGGAAGTGTTGCTGTTATGTCTGCTACTGCAACTCAACCTAAGGTTAACAATAATTGTTCAAACTTATAATTAAATATATTTCCGCCATGATTACACCATCATTGTTGGGGCATTTAAAACTACATTGTGTAACATGTTCTTTTTCTTATTTAAAATGGTAGAGAGAATTTGATAGAAATTTAGCTAATGTTTCTAGCAGATCAATCAACCAGATAAATTCTTTTTTTATTCTAGTGATGGAGATAGTTGTAGTTATTGTGGTTTTAGTAATAAATATTTCCACTGTTGTTTAGCTCTAGAACAGCCTACATTGAGCTTTTTTCAACCTTAGTATCCCTAGAACTACATTAATCCAGCTTGTTTCCTCTTACAAGACAACAGGGTACAATATGATAACATGGTCATGTAGAAGCTCCTTCATTGGTTTGGTAATGTTGCTATTGTTGTTTAGCTTTGTGTCAGCCCTTAAATTATTCTTGTTCTTCATGGTGGTGAAGGTGAATTCTAAAATGTTGTTGCTCCACTACTAAACAATCCATTTGATGCAGAGTAGAACCAATTCTTCCATAAACTATGAAATATTTGTTAATTTTACTGTGGTCATACTTCTTGTTCCTGTGGCAGCTGTATTGTTTTATCATATAGATTATAGTGTTGGAAAAGATATATCATGTTCTGAGTTCAAATCCTGCCGAGGTTAGCTTTGCCTTTCATCCTTAGAGGTTCAATAAAATAAAGCACCAGTAATGCACAGGGGTTGATTTAATCGTCTTTTCCTTGCCCCCAAGATTGCTGGCCTTGTGCCTAAATCAGAAACTATTCTTAGTTACCTGTACTCATGCTTGCTGAAGAACCTGGAGATCCACTGTGACTGGAAGATAGAATGCCCTTTTTTGATGATATTTTTTTTTGTTTGACAGATGTACTTGGACTCACTGATAAACCTGCAATATTCAGAAAATAATGTCAAAAATCATAAACCAATTATAGTCAAGAAAACTGGAATGCATAACTAAATATTTACCATAAAATACATAGGGAATTTCTTTATAGTTGTTTCATCTTCTTAGTGTTAGAATAAGTTCTTGTGTAACAAGACCCCCTACTATAATTAATTTGCATTTTATATTATTGAACCCTTTAGCATTAACATTACTCTATATTTACTGTTGTATTTTCATGGTAAACATTTTACCTCACATAACATCGAATCTATGAGATTTTGATATTATATATTTTGAGAACAATATCTTAACATAAGTATGAGCAGCTGGTTACGGCTCATTTAAATGCACACTATCGAATAATGTTATTCCAATTGTATGCTTCACTGAAGAATTATAACAAGACTGAAACATGTTGAAAATTGCCTCCCATACTTGTTGAAAGGATTAAAATAATATCATTAATCACTGAGCTATGTATTTTTTTCAAATTAGATTTTTGCTATTTGCATTAGCTCTGTATCCCTCACCCCTAATTAGCTATCAATTCTAATTACTATTTTCTAAACTACGATAATAATGACAGATTAATATGACTTGGGCTGAGTTACTGGCAAAATAAACAATCCATCATATTTTGTCTCGACTACATGTTTAGATGACAAAACAATGATTGGTCATTGAAATAGTAGAGCAGAGAAGACATGATGCAGAGGAAGGGAGATGAAAGTGCTGACATATACAAGAATCATTGTATGACTGGACTAAAAAGAGGAGGCTCCTCGTGTTTCACTGTAGTATGGAGGAACGGGAGATCTAGTGCTACTGTCGAGGAAAAAAGACAAATAGATAAGCACTCCCATACTCCCATACACACTCATATATATACATATATATACTTACATACAAGCATAATTATATATATATTAGGGCCGTGGATTGGTAGTATCGGTAGAGGGTCGGACACCATGATTTGATGCATAGAGTTACGGCCCTTACTATTCTAAGTTCAAATCCTGCTGAGGTTAACTTTGCCTTTCATCCTTACGGGGTCGATAAAATAAAGTACCAGTAATGCACTGGGTAATTGCTGGCCTTGTGCCAAAAGTAGAAACAATAATTACACATGTATATATATAAATCTATAACGAAGGAAATGTGGTAAGGAACCAGGTGGACCATAACGCACCAAAGTACTCAATACTTAGGGTAGTAGAGTGGGTAATAGGAACCAGTAAGACCCCGACGGCTGAGCTCAAGCCGTTTCGACAGGAAATGGTATAGAGTATCTGTTCTATCTCTAATGTCTCTTTGACATTAGAGATAGAACAGATACTCTACACCATTTCCTGTCAGCATGACTTGGCAAGCTATTTAGAACACTGGTTTAACCGCTTTACTTCACTCCGAAGAAGAGATATTATCTCGAAAACTAAGGACATTTAAATAAATCTAAGGTAAAAGACTAATTATCAACAATATCTTTTGCATTTGCATTCTTTATTCTATGTCCATACCTGCATTGTTTTGGCTTTATTATACATATACAAACGTTTATATATATATATATATTTTATATATTTGTATATACTTACTCACAAGCATACTGACACACATACATATTTTACACACACAAATGCACACATAATTATAGGCAGACCTAATTATCTATTAATCAGGGCAGACACAATGAAAAGCAAACAAGAGTAACAATAAAGAAGTCTAACATTAAACACTTTTGTTTTGAAAGATAATATTCATTGATACATGTTGTATTGATTAATAACTATGTAAAGACAGAAACAGCCGCAGTGAGGTCCAGCCGGCTGTTTGTTCATCTATCTATATAAAGAAAGATATCTATATATCTATATCATTGCATCCATTCATCCATCAATTTATCTATCGATTTATCCATCTATCCATCTATCTATCTATTTGTCTATCTATCTATTTGTCTGTGTGTCCATCTGTCCATATGTCTGTATGTCTATCTATCTATCTATCCCTCTATCTTTCTACTTATCCATCCATCCATCCATCCATCTATTCATCCATCTATCTGTCTATCTATCTATCTGTCCATCTGTCTATCTGTCTATCTATCTGTCCATCTGTCTATCTGTCTATCTATCTGTCCATCTGTATATCTGTCTATCTATCTGTCCATCTGTCTATCTGTCCATCTGGCTATCTGTCTATCTGTCCATTCGTCTGTTTATCTATCTGTCTATCTAAACATAAAATTCATTGAGATGAAAGAATAGATGTTAACATATCATTATTATGGATTGGCAGTATCGGTAGAGGGTCTGGCGGCATGCTTTGCAGCATAGAGTTACGGCCCTTTATGATCTGAGATCAAATCCCGCCGAGGTTAACTTTGCCTTTCATCCTTACAGGGTCGATAAAATAAAGTACCAGTAATGCACTGAGATAATTGCTGGCCTGGTGCCAAAAGTAGAAACAATTATTATTATCTTTATTTATTGATATCAAAATCAATAGACATTATCAATACACATAAAGCAACATTATTATTGTGGTGTATTGGCAGTATCGGTAGAGGGTCGGACGCCATGCTTTCCAGCATAGTTACGTCCCTTTACGATCTGAGTTCAAATCCCGCCGAGGTTGACTTTGCCTTTCATCCTTACGGGGTCGATAAAATAAAGTACCAGTAATGCACTGGGTAATTGCTGGCCTTGTGCCTAAAGTAGAAACAATTATTATTGTGGTGTATGGTCAGTATTGGTAGAGTGTCGGACACCATTCTTTGCAGCATAGAGTTACACCCCTTTATGGTCCGAGTTCAAATCCCGCCAAGGTTAACTTTGCCTTTCATCTTTACGGGGTCAATAAAATAAAGTACCTGTAATGCACTGGGGTAATTGCTGGCCTTGTGCCAAAAGTATATCATCATCATTATAAACATCCGGGCTGTCCAGGGGTTAAACAACAGAACTAATTTAAAATTTCTAATTCCACGTTCTAAATGTGGTTGGGAAGGGCATATGGCTGCAGAAACCCCAGCCAAATTTACAGTTCCGTCTGAGCAAGGCATGGCCTGGCCAACTGGTTAGACTTGTCTCACGACATGGGCGACCAGTCTAACCCATGCAAGCATAGAAAATGGATGTTAAACAGTGATGATGATGATGAATTCATTTAGTCCTACACTCTACTGTCATAACCACTACTATGCCCCCACCCACCCCCCATCACCACCATCACTGTTGCTGCCACTGCCAACATCACCACCACTGCCACCACCGTCAACATCACCACCACTGCCACCACCATCATCATCACCATCATTATTAAAATTATAAACCTCTACAAAATAAACAAGTAAACCACCACCACCACCACCACCACCAACAACAACATCTATAAATATGATAGAGAAAAAAAATTGTTTTTAGATAATTATTTCATCAATCAATTGTACTTCCCTCTCCACCCATGCCTTTCCAACTGACATCAATCGACAGACATGTAAAATAAAATAACTAGATCAGTCTCACCATCTCACCAAAGTGGGGCAGCCGTCTGCAATTGCCATGAACACTGCCCCACCCTCACCACCCATCATCATCATCGTCATCGTTTGATGTCCATTTTCCACGCTAGCATGGGTTAGATTATCAAACATTATAAATGAATCAATAAAGGAGTTTCTACTCAGTTGCTCAACCTGCTAGAAAGAGCAGTCAAATCTCTCTCAAATCACACCAACTCCTTTAATAAATAATACATTAGATTACATGATTAACCCTTTAGTATTTATATTACTATATATTTATGATTGTATTTTCGCGGTAAAGGCTTTATCTCACATAATATCGAATCTATGAGATTTCAATATTATTTATTTCAAGAACAATACCTTAACATCAGTATGAGTGGCCAGTTCCAGCTGGTTTGAACAGAAAGAGGTGAGAGAATTCTGGCCAGATACAGCCAGTTTAAATGCTAAAGGGTTAAGGTGCATGATACCTTGAGAAAGCAACTGGATGATAACCGCTTGCAAGCCCCTACTAATAGGTTTGCTTGATCATGACTAACCTAGAACTTAACTACAACAAAAACTATAGCAACAGTCTTATTATTTTTGATATGAAATATTTACATCAATTTTTAATCCTTTTGTTACCATATTTCTAATGTCAAACACTGTATTTCAATTAATTAATGAAGCAATTGGAGGGAGGAATTTACTACAATTATTATTGGTTTCAGTATTAAACCTTTTGTGACAATATTTCTAATGAAATACATGCTATTTCAATTAATTAATGAAGAATTTTGATTGATTTACTAAAATTATTAATTATTTCATTAATAAGATAGCAACTTAACATACAGTTCTTGTATGAAATTAATTTACATAGGAGCGCTTTAAAATGGTTTGGTTTGTTTCTTAAAACATCTAAATACTGTCAAAGACAGCGATGGCCGAAAATGCCTCAGATGACAGAGACTAGCGGCCAGTGGTCAACAGAGAGACAATCTACAAGATGAGTGACAGACATATACATATATAAATTCTTACTTCTAAATTTAACTGCTTGTGTGTAGACGACTAAATCGGAGAGTTCTTTGGCAATCTGGCTGTCCTTTTTCTGTTTAGATTTCAATAT
>OZ024750.1:8367148-8369648 GCA_964016885.1 Eledone cirrhosa | reverse complement strand
ATTATTTTACAATAATCTAAAATTATATTTAGAAAAAAACTTCAGTTAATAATTCCAATTGGAATCAGAACTCATGGTTTGAAATTTTCTCCAAAGATCTAAAAAACAATTAAGGTCAAGTATTTTATGGTGTTAAGCAGATGAGTGAAAAATCTACCCAGGTGAAGAATAAATTCCAGTTGATACCAAACAATATGGTTCCTGCTCCTAAAATGTAGGTAAACTGAGATGACCAAATGCAGAAAAGAATTTGAAATGAAGACCTGTGATATGAGGGTTCAATAACAAATATATTGAATCATTTTACTACTAAAGTGTTGAAATATTTTATTCTTACATCAATACAACTTTATCAAGATATCAATATCCCATCAAAATATAGATCATAAAATGAAGATATGATTACTATTTGTCAACAAATAAGTTTAGTTAGTTAGTCAAACATATATTTCATAAAACAACATATATTGAAAAGATACCAAAGAAAACAAGATTTAATTGGGAAAACAAACAATATGTTTCAGTGTGTAGCAGAAAAGGGAGGAATACACAATCTAGATAAGGGGCAATAACCCCCCAACAATTGTAGATTGTTTTTCCCTCTGCTACTCCTGGAACAAAAGGATGACGTTAGCCATCTACAACACAAGGCGTTATGAGGCTGTTTGCTTGCAAACGAATAAAATATTAATGATATTATTATATTAATAATATTATTATTATATTAATACTATTATTATAATATTATTATTCACTCACGAAATCAATATATTCTTTAAGTCAAAATGAATAAATGATGATATGATACCACACAGGAAAATGACGAACAATAAAGTAATATCCAATATGCTGCTAAATTCTTATCGGGAGATCCTACTGAATTTTTACCAGTTTGTCCTACAGGAACAATTAACAGAAAGCCAAACAAATGAGATGGTGAGGTGGGGAGAAAAACATGCAGACAAAAAGAAAAAAAGACTGAAGGGAAATTAAGAGAAAGCTATACAAAGTTATGTAAACCAAGCAGGCAAAAAGGTAAGACACAATTTAAAACATTGGTACAATAGTACAATAGAGATAGGAATCAATTCAGAAAGAAATTGGGTGGGGAAAAAAATAACAACAAATCACACAAATTTAATTACCAAATTGTTTCCGATAGAGTTGGCAGCCTGACAGAAGGAGAGAATTTAAAAGAAAATATAACAATATCACATTGTATATTTCTAGAGGCAAATAGACAAAGAAGGAAGACAAGAAATATGGAATAATATGTTGGATATTTTCTAAAGTAAACACATTTAACAACAAATTATTTTGCAATGGTAGTTTTAAATGCTATCATAATTATATATTTATTAGGATTTCATTAATGTCTGATTCCCGAAGCTAAGAAAGGAAATCTATTGTTGTTTATTCCGTCATTCTCATTACCATATATTTTGCTTTATTCTATACATGCCAAATGTACAAAACTACTCATTGACATCATCAGGGTTTCTTTCACTCACTTTGTTCTCTGCTCCAATAATTAATTATAAATTTATCGTATCTCTAAAATTTCTTCTTTTTATTAATTGTTATTTATCACTTCTATCATTATGTTACTGTAATGTAGTTGTAGATCTGCCAGTAGGCAAGTGAAAAGACTGTGAGGTTGGGTAAGATCGATTCATTTAGAAAAGTTTAAAGTTTTCATGAAATATTTCAAGTTGTTTATGTGTCTAAACACCTGGAATGAATTGTTAATATGATGATAATTATCTAGGCTATTAACCATTTTCTTAAAGATAGAACATGTATTAATATTTATATATATACTGTCTTTTAATTGGTTTCAAATCTGATCAACCTGGATTTATACATAGTAATTACTTAGAATCTAGATCAGTGTTGTGTTAAAAGTTTAAAAAGTCTAAAGTCCACTACAAGCCCACATTCAGCTGATGCTGGTAGTAATTTAAACTGGAGCAATATGAAAAGAAGTGCTTTGCTCCTGGATACAATGAACCACATTATCTAAGAATCAAACTCGTGACCTTCGGACCTTATGGAAATAAAAGAAGCATGTTTTTTATGAAATATTTATAGAAATTAGATACAGAAGTGATGAAAGAACATATGTAACACCCATATATATATATATATATATATATATATATATATATATATATATATATATGTATGTATATATGTATGTGAAACATAAACAGATAACAATACGGTAAACAATACAGTACAATGAAAATATATATTAGTTTAATGCTTGATACAGTAGGCAAAGAATTTTCATGTTTTGGATGCCAGTCTTTCATCAAACGACAGAACAAGAAAGATGGAGGTGAGTGAGCAGAGAAAGAAACAGAAACGAGTTTTGGAGGAGAAAAAACATTAGTGTGTTCAGTCAGACACCCCACCATATATATATATATATATAGATATATATATAGATGAGATTCTAACTTTTATACACTATTATATATATATATATATATGTGTC
>OZ024750.1:8329648-8359648 GCA_964016885.1 Eledone cirrhosa | reverse complement strand
CACTTTTACCACAGCCATCACCACCACCACCACCACTGTCACCACAACCACCACTGTCACCACCAACACCACTACCAACACAACCAGTGTCACTGTCACCACCACCACTGTCACCACCACAACCATCACCATCATCCCCCCATCACCACCACAACCATCACCATCACCCCATCACCACCACCATCATTACTATATCTAGTCTTCTCTCCAAGCTATTAGTCACATTAAATCCAACAGTGTACTGAGACACACCCAACGACATCGATATGTCAATATGTATCACAGGAGATGTATAGGAGCAATAAATTGACTGTTTCCATAGCAACAACACATAGCAACTTCTACCACCACC
Source organism: Eledone cirrhosa (assembly GCA_964016885.1). Classification (NCBI taxonomy): domain Eukaryota; kingdom Metazoa; phylum Mollusca; class Cephalopoda; order Octopoda; family Eledonidae; genus Eledone; species Eledone cirrhosa. The sequence goes on along the minus strand of OZ024750.1, from coordinate 8,359,296 downwards.
ACCACCACCACCACCACCACCACCACTACTACCAGCAGTACTATCGCTACCAATATTACCATTATCAACAACACCACCACTACTACCACGGCCATCATCATTATTACCAGAACCAGCACTATTGCTGCTACCACCACTGCCACCAACACTATTACCAACACCACCACTGCCACCAACACTATTACCAACACCACCACTGCCACCAACACTATTACCAACACCACCACTGCCACCAACACTATTACCAACACCACCACTGCCACCAACACTATTACCAACACCACCACTGCCACCAACACTATTACCAACACCACCACTGCCACCAACACTATTACCAACACCACCACTGCCACCAACACTATTACCAACACTATTACCAACACCACCACTGCCACCAACACTATTACCAACACCACCACTGCCACCAACACTATTACCAACACTATTACCAACACCACCACTGCCACCAACACTATTACCAACACCACCACTGCCACCAACACTATTACCAACACCACCACTGCCACCAACACTATTACCAACACTATTACCAACACCACCACTGCCACCAACACTATTACCAACACTATTACCAACACCACCACTGCCACCAACACTATTACCAACACTATTACCAACACCACCACTGCCACCAACACTATTACCAACACTATTACCAACACCACCACTGCCACCAACACTATTACCAACACTATTACCAACACCACCACTGCCACCAACACTATTACCAACACCACCACTGCCACCAACACTATTACCAACACTATTACCAACACCACCACTGCCACCAACACTATTACCAACACCACCACTGCCACCAACACTATTACCAACACTATTACCAACACCACCACTGCCACCAACACTATTACCAACACTATTACCAACACCACCACTGCCACCAACACTATTACCAACACCACCACTGCCACCAACACTATTACCAACACTATTACCAACACCACCACTGCCACCAACACTATTACCAACACCACCACTGCCACCAACACTATTACCAACACTATTACCAACACCACCACTGCCACCAACACTATTACCAACACTATTACCAACACCACCACTGCCACCAACACTATTACCAACACCACCACTGCCACCAACACTATTACCAACACTATTACCAACACCACCACTGCCACCAACACTATTACCAACACCACCACTGCCACCAACACTATTACCAACACTATTACCAACACCACCACTGCCACCAACACTATTACCAACACTATTACCAACACCACCACTGCCACCAACACTATTACCAACACTATTACCAACACCACCACTGCCACCAACACTATTACCAACACTATTACCAACACCACCACTGCCACCAACACTATTACCAACACTATTACCAACACCACCACTGCCACCAACACTATTACCAACACCACCACTGCCACCAACACTATTACCAACACTATTACCAACACCACCACTGCCACCAACACTATTACCAACACCACCACTGCCACCAACACTATTACCAACACTATTACCAACACCACCACTGCCACCAACACTATTACCACACACCAGCACCAGCATTACCACCACCATCTATACTACCACCAGCACTACCACTACTACTACTACATATTACCAATAACAGCACCAACACCAGCACTATCACTACTACCACCACTGCCACCAACACTATTACCATTACCACCACTAACACCAGCACCACCATCACTACTACCATCACCACCAACACCTGCAGTACCAACCAATACCTCCGCCACTCTCACAACCACCATTACTCTCTGTCTCTCTCACTAACAGTGAACCCTAAAACAACCCTACTAGCAACAGATCAGTAAACCACACCCTAATGTGGAATGGATCTCCGTCAGAATCCATGATGAGTGTTACAGTTGTTCAGTCCATGGAACAGTCTGCTCATGAAATTAACATGCAAGTGGCTGAGCATTCCACAGACACGTGTACCAGTTATGTAATTCTCAAGGAGATGTAGCGTGATGCACACACAGTACATCCAACAGGCTTCCAAACAGTTTCTGACTGCCCAATTTCACTCATGGGTCACAGGTTGACCTATAGCTATGTTAAATGACATTTGGCCAAGATGCACAGTGGTATTAAACCTGAAACTTAGTGATTGTGAAGAGAACATCTTAACCATCTTCAATCATAGTCATCTTCAATCACCATGTGGTGGTGAGTGGCCTAGTGGTAAGAGTGTTGGACATACCATCATAATGTTATGAGTTTGATTCCTGGGCTGGGTTATGTGTTGTGTTCTTAAACAAAACACTTTATTTCACATTGTTCCAATATACTCAGCTGAAAATATTTACAGATTTTTAACCTCAACGTTTGTATTTTTGTATTTAACCCTAATTTGTAATCAGTCCAATCTTAGACAACTTTCAGGTGTTCTATGGAAATGAGGACAATACCTTAACATAAAAATGAGCAGCCAGAATTCTGGCTGGATACGGCTGGTTTAAATGCTAACGACTTTAACAAAATGAGCAAGTAGTATCACAATAACTAATCTTGTACAAGGGTATCATGGGTATGGACAATGGAACAGTAACCATCTACCTCTCATGGGTTTAGTTTGAAATCCCTAAAATGTTACCAATTATGACGGGCATCAGAAGAGAATGAAAGTACAATGACTATAAACACTGGGACAATAAAAACAAAGATTAGGACACTAGTCAATATAAATCAGTATGAAGTTGGCATTTTAATGTCTGATTTCCCTATTAGTAATGATTGGATGGGTCTATATAGTCCAAGTCAGTACTGAGGCGGAGCCACTGATCTCCCAGGCAGGCCTGGGAAAAAGGCTTGGATGGATCTATATCAACTAAGTCAGTACTGAAGCTGAGCCACTAATCACCCAGGCAGGGCAAGGTGAAAGAGTGGGACAAGTTTACATAGACCAAGTCAGTACTAAAGCAGACCCCTGATCTCCCTGGCAGGGAGATCAGGGGTCTGCTTTATAATAGATAAATAATTCTTCATTTTAGTAATTCAAACAAAATTCATCTAATGAATGATAAACTGAAAGAAAAAAAAAAAAAACATGAATAAAATAACATAACAACAATAATAAAAATTACTTGCCATCTGCAACATCATCATCTTCATCATCGTCTTCATCATCGTCCTCTTCAAAATTAATTGAAGCACTTTCAGAAGAGATCATACTACTTGTTCGTGAGTGGGTACAGACCTGTCAAGGAAATAATATTTTTATTAGGAACATTTTACGAAAGAAACTAATTTCTTTTACACACACATACATACCCCGCCCGCACACATATATATATATATATACACGCATATATACACACACACATATATATATATATATATATATATATATCTTTATAATAATATATATAATAATATATATATATTATCTTTATAATAAAACAACTTCCACAAGAGAACTGCTTTGTGCTAGATATGTTTGAGAAATGGTCACACAGTTGTGATTAGATGATCAGTGGTCCACCAACAGCTATCTGTAGTTATCTACCTATGTATGTATCTCTCTATGGAAAATAAAGACACCTATCTATCTATCTATCTATCCATCTATCCATCTATCAATATGATGATAATGATGATGGTGATGGTGGTGGTGATGGTGATGACAGTGATGGTGATGATGATAATGGTGGTGATGGTGATGATAGTGATAGTTATGATGATGGTGATGATGATGATGATAAATGGTGGTGATGACATTTTTGAAGATCAGAATACTACTACATCACTACTGAAAATTTGGTCTCTGAAAAGTGTGAAAATTATTTCAGTGAAAATTGGGGGTTCTTAGGAATTATTTAACAAAAATCTCCAAGGAAATATGAAATTCTTAAAAATAGCTAGAACTTGTTAAATTGGGATGGAATATTTCCAAAAGACTGTTTTGATTAGAACAGCCTTTTGTAAATGTTGTTATATAACAGTATATATCTGATGACCTTCACCTTAGGTTATTCATCTTTATGTTACTAGCATTGTCTAACAACCCCAAAGAAACAATATTTATATGTGTAATGATTTCATTTGCCTGGACAACAGACTAATTTTCTAGGAAGAGAGAAGCTAAAGTCAATAGAATCAACTCCAGCATATTATTGGTGTTTTTTTTTGTTTTTTTTTTGTTTTATTCCAACACCAAAAGTTCACCAAACTAGATTTTGTAGGAAGGAAACAAAAATTATAATTAATGGTTTCTACTTTAAGCACAAGGCCAGCAATTTGACGGAGCGGGAACATTCAATTAAAACGACCCTAGTGTGTGACTGGTTCTTTATTTTATCGCCCCCATAAAGATGAAAGGCAAAGCTAATCTCAACGGTATTTGAACTCAGTACATAAAGGGCCGTAACTCTATGCTGCGAAGCATGGTGTCTAACGCTCTACTGATGCTGCCAACCCCCCACTAAGAAAAAAGATAATTAATGGTTTCCGATTTAAGAAAAGCTATAATTAATAGAATCAATTCTAGAACAATATTGGTATATTTTGCTCCCAACACCAGAAAAGTGAAATCATACGAGGATAGTATTTCTAAACGGACAAGGCCAATATTCAGAGACCTTTAGTCTGGCCTCTTACCCACTATTACTCTTATTATTATTATTATTATTATTATTATTATTATTATTTGTGTTTAAAACATACAATAATAATTACTGGTCAGTGGAAAATGGCAGAAAAACATGTTTCAATGATCTGATAAAGTATGGAGGTGGTGGTGGTGATGTTGGTGGTTGTGATGGTGGTGGCGGTGTTGGTGATGGTGGCGGAGTTATCAAATGAAACAAAGAGGAGATTAAAAGCATGGATAATAAAACATGGAAGACAGAGATTATAAAACAGACCATGTCCCTGATACTAATGGGATATGAAGATTCAAACCGACAGCCAAATTGAACATTCGTGCCCAGATAGTGTTATACCCAATAAAAAAAAAGAGAGCATTGTTATGCAACAAAATAGAAAAATACCATGAACTAATGTAACAAAGTTAGAGAATTTGGAATTTCCATAAAGTTGTTGTCTCAATTATATTAGGAGTCTTAGGGAGAGTGGGTTGAAGTTTAATTAGTTTGTTTAAAATGTTTGATATTGAATTGAATTTCTTGACTTTACAGAAACGTTGTTTGCTTGGCACAGCATAGACCATATGTGTGTGTGTGATAGCTCACACCTATGCAGGTTTAGCTGGCCTCCTCCAAGGTATATCTCGCTGGAGGTGTCTTGGGTGATTTAATGATAGGGACCCCAGTCCTATCATCTCATTTTTACAGCTGAGTAAACTGGAGCAACGTGAAATAAAGTGTCTTGCTCAAGGAAACAACACATCACCCGGTCCGAGAATTGAACTCACAACCTTTCGATTTTAAGCCCAATGATCTAACCACTAAGCCATGTGCCTTACATAGACCATATGACAGATGCTAAATACCTAATGTTGCGGAAGGCAGGTTTATATGTAGCAACCCAATATTGACAGAACAACAATGAAATTATGAGGAAACCAAAGAAAAAGTAATAATAAATAATAAATAAAGATTTAATAATAATAAATAAAGATTTAAGCACAAAGCTAACGATTATTTTGGGAGAGGAAAGTCGATTAAATTGACCCCAGTGCATTACTGGTACTTTATTATCAGTATTATCAGTATTTTGATAAATTTTCATTTGAGGAATTCACCTTCCACAACTCTCAGGAATAAGTGGGTGAAGAAAAAGAAGAAGAAAAAGAAGAAGGAGAAAGAACTCACCTTTTTAATTGTAGTTTGGTTATCAAAATCTTTTAATTTTTTATTTTTAATTAAAATTTTATACTTGAGTTGATTTGGAGAAGGTAGTTGAGGGTCATCGCTGAAGTCACTGTCGAACAGGTATTTTGTCACCAGTTTGTCACCAAATGTCGACTAGAAATTAGAAAACAAAAAATAGTAATAATAATTGTTTCTACTTTTGACACAAGGCCAGCAAAAAAAAAATAATAATAATGGTTTCTTATATAGGCACAAGGCCAGCAATTTTGGGGGAGGGGAAAGTCGATTAAATCGACCCCAGTGCATGACTGGTACTTTATTTTATCGACCCCGTAAGGATGAAAGGCAAAGTTAACCTTGGCAGGATTTGAACTCAGATCATAAAGGACTGTAACTCTTGCTACAAAGCATGGCGTCTGACCTTCTACCAATACTGCCAATCCATCGCTCTTAAAATAATAATAATAACATGAATATTAAACAACATATCAAATTATAAAAAAAAAGTATTGTATGTTCTCTATAACAAAATACCATATTAATGAATGCATTAGTAAATGGGTCTCTGAAGGTTGCTATGACAATTGATCCAGTTGTTTGATCAACAAAACAACCTACAGGTTAGGGCCGGCTCATTATTATATATTTAATTGGTGGATTAGCAGTATCGGTAGAGGGTCTGACACCATGCTTTGCAACATAGAGTTACGGCCCTTTACGTTCAGAGTTCAAATCCCACTGAGGTTAACTTTGCCTTTCATCCTTACGGGGTTGATAGAATAAAGTATCAGTAATACACTGGGATAATTGCTGGCCTTGTGCCAAAAATGTAGAAACAATTATCATATATTTAATTAAATATATATAAATTTGTATAAAACTGTGATCAGTTACAGTTCAGTAATTTACCTATTCATGGTATGGGACCTAGGTGGTTGCCCAGTTGCACTGGTCCTTATTTATTAACTCCATATAAATGCAAAGCTAAGCTAGGCCAATTTTATGCAACACTCTAAAGCATGAAGCAGAAATCTAACTATAACAGAGAATTTAGTTCAGTGCTTTATAATCTCTCAGATTATCTCAATTCTCATTAAAAATCCCATAAAACGTTCTGTGGACAGTATATTTGCTATCATCTCAACAGAATTGTACATGTTTTTATTTTCTTATTAGTTTTTATTTTGGTTTCAGTCATTATACTGCGGCCATGTTGGGGCATAATGCTGACGAGATTTTAGTCCATCATCACACACACCCGACTACACACACACATATATATATATATGTGTGTGTGTCATCATCATCATCATCATCGTTTAACGTCCATGTTCCACGCTTGCATGGGTTTGGACGGGAGTTTTCCCACTTGAGGCAAGGGTGGTTGTCTTGCTCGCATAGGACTGTCTGGCGGGTTTTCTACAGCTGGATGCCCTTCCTAACACCAACCACATTTACAGTATGGACTGGGAGGTTTTTACCGTGTTGCCTACATGGCCACATTACAGCGTGGACTGTCTGGCGGGTTTTCTACAGCTGGATGCCCTTCCTAACACCAACCACATTTACAGTGTGGGACTGGGAGGTTTTTACCGTGTTGCCTACACGGCCACATTACAGCGTGGACTGTGTCTTTTTTTGTCATGACACCTACACAATCTCATTTGTTTCGGCCTGGATGTTGTGGCACCAACATAACTTTACATTGGAAGGGGCGGTGTGGATGGGGTGGGGTGGTGGGACGGGGGTGTATTTTGTTAGAGATGCCTACTGACTGTAGTAGGTTTTACTTTGTATTTAGGTAAGGTACATAAGGTACATACACACATCTCTCTCTCTATTTCTCTCCCTCTCTCTCATATATATATATATGTGTGTGTGTGTGTATGTGTGCCTGTGTATGATGAGCTTCCACACATATTCCATCATCTAATTCCACTCAGAAAGTATTGTCCACACCAATGCCATAGTAGAAGACACATGCTCAAGGTACCACACAATGGGGCTGAACCTGAAACCACATGGCTGCAAAATAAACTCTTTAACTCTACAAACATGCATGTGCCTCTACAGAAGAAAGACTACATTATGTTCTTTAGTTCTTGAATTTGTTTTATCTGTCATGAAAAAGGTCATACTGGAGCATTGTGTTCTGTGTTGAATGTTCTATAATACCACCTATCTATTTAGATAATATTAAATATAAAGGAGCAATGGATTTTAACACTAGAAAAGAAACAAATATATATAGAAGAGCTTTTAAGTATTTGCTGACCCATCTTTACAAATGAAAGAAGCAATGGACATATATGAATGATTTAGACATATGCTTTTAATAAAAAGAAATTAAAAAAACATAAGGAAATTTACCAATAAAGAAAATAATGATTTGTGGGGCAGAAAGTAGTAGTCCCCCCCCCCCAGTTTTTTCTTGTTTCAGTTCTCAAAAAAAAAAAAGAGTTCTTATGGCCTACTAAAGGATGTATACATATAAACATACAAACAGTGACACATAAACATTCATGCAAACATCTTCCTATGATAGATTACTAAACTGAAAACTGACATTTTCTAAAGATTACATTGTCATTGAATTATTATCATGAAAAACTTGTTTATTAAATATTCTGAAGTGAGCTCCTGCCACTATACATAGGAATGAAATCTATTCACAATGTTAAACATACTCAACTTTGATATTTAGCAGTTTTCTAGCAATCATGTCAATTGTGCACAGCCATATCACACCTCGGTTTGTACATGCTTAATGAACACAACCACAAAGATATGGTCCGAACGTGGAAGAGCTGAACTCCCATTGTCATCACCTCCATCTCTCTCACCCTCCCCATCTCTTTGTATGGTGAGCAAATGGGGTCCCACGTGCTGGCCTCTCCACAGCCCCAGCAGACAGAACGGGGAAGGCGTTTCCCCAGAGGATAGTAAGAGCTGGAAGAGCCATACCATCTCGCGAGGCTCACACCTGTGGCTGGCCAGCTCAGTGCCTACGGAGGTGAGTAGGGAGGTAGCCCTAGGGCCAAGAACACTAGAAGTCTCCACTGCCAAGGGCACAACCGCAAACCTGTTGGAGATCTACCAGTACTTGGAGAGTTTGGCCTCCTCTATTTAGGTTAAGTTTTCAAAACCACAATCAATGTAAAAAAAAACAAAAACAATAGAAATAAAAACAAATAAATGAGAATATAGGACGAAATGAATGAGGAAATAGAACAAAATGAATGAGAAAATAGGACAAAATGAATGAGAAAATAGGACAAAATGAATGAGAAAATAGGACAAAATGAATGAGAAAATAGAACGAAATGAATACTCATCCATTGTAGTTGCTATAAAATACTTACAACAAATATTTGTGCCATCTTTTGTTGTTGTGGTATTGAGCAATGGTTTTCTATGGACAAGATTATTGGATATGGGGAATTAACAAATGCTGCTCTGTTGATAGCTTCTACAACTGCCTGTATAAAGTGAGAAAAAGAATAGAAGACTCATTTATCATTTTAGTATTTGTAGAATTTAATTTAACACTTTTGTTACTATATTTCTAAAGAGATTCACTTATATATTTGAACCATATTTGAACCATATTTGAAACCAATTAAGAGTTTGAAGTGATTTAATAAAATAATTTATTATTAAGCTGGTGTTAGGAATGTTACTGAACAAAATGTTCTTACAGGAAATTATGATGGAATGCTTTTGATTTAACCCTTTTCATACCAAACAACCTGAAACCTCTTCAAATGTATTTTAAAGTTTATATATTTATCTAAAACTCTTCCATCATAATTTTATGTAAGAAGCTTTCTTAAGTTATGTATCATACACCAGTGAAAATGTTCACTTAAACCAAGCTAGATACTGTAAATAATCAACTCCAAATATTTATTAATTAAACAACAATCAGAATGTTAAGATGTCATTTATTTATAAAAATTAACATTAAAAAACTATTTATTTTTTAGTTAGCAAACTGGCAGCCATGAGATATTTTTTCTGGCTCTCTCTGCCATGAGTTAAAATCCTACCAAGGTCAACTTTGTCTTACATTCTTTGGGAGCTGATAAACTAAGCACAACTCCACGACAACAAAATGTCAGAATTGTTAGAGCATTGGACAAGATGGCTTGAGGTATTTATTCCAGCTCTTTGAATGCTAACCCTTTCGATAGTCAACTGCCTGAAACTGTCCCTTGTTCTATGATATAAAGCTATTTATTTTAAAGTGTTTCTATTTCTCAAAATATTCAATCATAATTTTATGTGAAATTCTTTAAGTTGTGTTCCAAACAGCAACTTAATAATAAGAAAGTTATTCATATTACTAAATCATTCCAAATTCTTGATTATTTTCAAAATTATTTGAAAATCAAAAGCAATGTCTTTCGTTAGAAATGCAGTGATGAAAAGCCTTGGGTGGTAGACATAATATGTTGCCTGGTTTAACACCACCAAATGGTCTTTCAGGACTTTCATCAGAGGCCACTTCATTGCAAGCATATTGGCCACGTCTTTGGAGGCATTACTTTTTTCTCCATGATTAAATTATTAAGAATATCTCATTTCATTTTGTCTATAAAATTATAATTAGGATAAAAATCACTGAGCAAGCAGAATTAAATGTATTTTCCAAAATACAAAGTGTATAACTGAAAGTGTGATATGAAATCTTCAAGTATGATATGAAATCTTAATGCCTTTCAGCCAATATGTCTCTAAATAGCAGAACTACTTTTAAGAAAATACATATTTATTACTAACTACTAAAGTATTAGAATAATTAATGATTAAATAATGATATATATAAAGTTCTGCAGCTGCCTATGGTTATAGATAGAAAAACATGATCAATAAGTAAAAATTGATGATTTTCACATTTATATTTGTGAAATGAAATTCACTGAAGACAGTATTTAAAAATATATTTCAACAGATAGATACATTAAAAGAAAGCTCACACAATAATTGCTGTTATAAAATAATGGTTTCTTATATAGGCACAAGGCTAGCAATTTTGGGGAGGGGAAAATCGATTAAATTGACCCCAGTACATGACTGGTACTTTATTTTATCAACCCAATAAGGATGAAAGACAAAGCTAACCTTGGTGGGGATTTGACGACAACATAAAGGGGCATAAACTCTATGCTGCAAAGCATGTTGACTGACTAAGTCATAAATATAAAGAAAGTTATAAATAGTTATAATAGAAATATTTCTATTACTATGAAATTCAATAATAGAAGTTAGTTTTAAACATTGATCACTCTAATCAATCAGTGTAGTATCACATAAAAATATTTGACACCAAACAAAATTTCCATATATTGAAAAATATATAGATTTTTAGTATTGTGAATTTGAACATAATTCATTGCAATATCTGAATTATATATAATTTATCTGTGCTTTATTAATGAACATGCGTTTATTATATGTATTTTATACAAAACCTATTAAATACAAAGATTTCACTGCTTAGATAAATAAAGCAGAAAATAAATCTAATTTAATACTAGATATGTTTGTTTAACAAAACTTTTTCATATTAATGGAAAATTACTTTGTATTTGCAAGACGATTTTACAATTTCTTGAGAATAACTTTAAAATGTATCACCTAAGGATAAGCCTAGAAATTATCATAAAGCAGAAAAATGGTCAAATCAAATTAAAGGCAACAGTAGTAGATATATTTAAATGTAGTTTAGTATCCTGGGGAAATTTCCGACCTACAACTTAAGGAAATGAGAAAAATTGAATTAAGATATCAGAGAATTTCTATTTTAAACATCTGTTATTATGTAATAGACAAACTGCTTGGTTATGGAATATAAGAAGACATAACACACTAGTATGTATGTGTTGTGTGTTTGTGTTTGTGTATAATTTGCATTTTTCTCAGCCATTATCTGTCCAATGCTAAGTAAAAAAACTCCCATATCATCTGCTGCTCTCATTCAGGTGGCATCCATAGACATATTGATTTTACCTCGTCCTATTATTATTTGAGCAAGACACTTTATTTCACATTGCTCCAGTTTACTCAGCTGTAGAAATGAGATGATAGGACTGGGGTCCCTATCATTAAATTACCCAAGTCACCTCCAATGAGATATACCTTGCAGGAGACCAGCTAAACCTGCATAGGTGTGAGCAGACACACACACACTATTATTCTTTATCTTCCTCGATTATGGTAAACCTTAGTCGCTATTTTATACATAACTATGTATAGAAAAGCCATCTGTTGAAATTTGTTTGTACCACATGTCCAGCCCAGTTCCATTTTGAACAGAAAGAAGTGAGAGAAGTTTGATCAGATATGGCCAGCTTAAATAATAAAGGGTTAAGACAAAGATGCAGTTTCAACATCTCAAGAGACTTTCTCTTTTGTTACGCTTTAGCCAATGAGAAATAGGTAAGGCCTCAGATGGCAAGATTAAATGAGAAAGCTTCTACATAGCTGCTCACTCCAAAAGACTTAATCACAATACACTAATTTAAAATCATTGTTTCTTAAATTTGACATAAAGTGACATATTTGTAAAAAAAAATAACACCAGCATATGAATGGCACTTCTTTCATTAAGTCTGGAATAATTAAAAACATGATTGACTCTGAGAGAAAATACATATTCAGAATGTAAAGAGATGTAAATATATACTGCACTGTATTTAATCCTGCACTATAATTAACCCCTTTTGTGATCATATTTCTAATATAATACTCTGTATTTCAATTAGTTAATGAAGACTTAGGAAGGATTTGCTAAAATTATTAATTTATTCATTATTAAGATGTTATTTGTAACATAATTTAATAAAAGGTTATCATATATAATTATGCTGAAAGATATTAATTTTATTTGGAACGTTTTAAAACATGTGGTTTTGTTTCATACAACAATCACTTATTTTGGGGCAAGTTTGTATCAAAAGAATTAAATTATTTATATATTCACATAGCTACAATTGTCTCCCCTGTCATTCTTGACCAGAATTACTCATTAAACTAATCCTTTCTCTTTTATTCTCCTTGCTGCCAGTTTATGTATAACTAATTAAGATATTTTGGTTCAGGACATTAAGTATTTTAGCATTGACTTAAAAACATAATCTATAATCCGATATTCTACCTTTACTCTGACCACATTACATTAAATCTATAACATTAATGGATATGCTTTATAATAAAGAAAAAAAGGAAAGAAACAACCAAAAAAAAAAAAAATAAATAACCAGGTAACTAACTTTTTTGTTGCCTTCATCTTACCTTCCATTTTGCATTGTTTAGCCTTCTTATATATATATTACTTTCCACATAATAAAGATAAAATAATACAAGAACAAATTATGTCCAGTTTGTAGAATTTTTGATTTTGTGTTTTTTCAAAAAAATAATACCTTAAATGAGATCTTTGTAGTGAGTGTGTGTCCATGATATATAATAGGCATGCCATCATCTCCATCCCAACAGTCAAGTTCTACACAACGGCAACCCATTAGGAGTATCTGAAGAAAGAGAAAATAACCATACATTTAAAATAAGAATTTGGTTTTTAGCTCTAACATAGTGGATATGTAAATGCATTCGTGAGCTTTATATCGATGCAAATAAATCGAATATTATTATTATTTAAAACAAAAACGGAGGATTGGCAGTATCGGTAGAGGGTCGGATGCCATGCTTTGACACATAGAGTTACGGCCCTTGCCATTCTGAGTACAAATCCCACTGAGGTTAACTTTGCCTTTCATCCTTATGGGGTCGACAAAATAAAGGACCAGAAATGCGGTGGGATAATTGCTGGCCTTGTGCCAAAAGTAGATACAATTATTATTTAAAACAAAACTCGTGAATGCAATCATATGTTCATTTCAAAACAATGAAAATATATATATATATATCCAGGGAGTGTAACATGAAGTTACTGTAAGCTCATTCTGTCATTACAACAGCAGAGGTCCAATGAGCTTTTGATTCCAGAGTTGGGCCAGATTGATACAGATCAAACCTTGAGCTGATCAATAGCGAAACGCGCATCACCAATCAATAAACGTAATGAAGGCTTAACAAATTGGCCTTGTATTATTATATTATATATATATATATATATATATAAACCATTGAAAATAATTGAATTTGTCAGTGAAAGGTTAGCAATTATGAAACAGAATTCTCATCTGAGAATCCTAACAATTTTGAACCTATACCTTAAGGATGTGACATTTGTTTGTCCTCGTTCCTTGTTGAAAGTCACTTATGTTATACTTCTCCAGGGTGGCTATATTCAAAGCTATAAGTAGTAGGCAAGTGGCTTTGTTTTATGAAAATGCCAAAACTGAATTTGCAAACTCATACAACATGTGATGTTAGGAGTGTACTTTTCAGTTTCTGATTGTCTTGAAACCAAGTTAAAACTAACAAAGAATTGGTGACTCCAATTAAGTGCTGACTTATTCCAACACATGCCAGTATGAAAAAACAAACTTAAAATGATGATAATAATGATGATGATGATGATATACATCACCATAATCATCATCATCATCACAATCATTATATATATATATATATATATATATAAAAGAGAGATAAACACTGATATATACATATATGTGTTTAAATCGTAGGGGACCAGATTCGCTTGTAAGAGACTATGTTGAGTTTCTAACTCAATATATACCTTTGATAAATTTGGCTCCTTGAATTTGTAGAGCTACTTTAAATGTCGAGTGAACTTGGCTCCTATTTTTAGTAGCATATGGTTTACGAGACACGCTGGGCTCTGGATGCCATGTACGTTATTTTATATACGCACACCATTCAGTCTTCTGAGATACTTAGAGGTGAAGGGTTTACTAATTCCACACCCACTGAAGAGCAATAGAATTAGTAATTCCCTTTTACTAAATTGCGAAACAGCATTACCAAAAGATGTCTGGGTGTTTGATAGTTGTCATCATTTCGGTTTGTATTCTTTTTCTTAATTTATTCTTTTAAATTGGTTCTGGTAAACCCTATTGTTCATAGTATTTTTTCCACCCTAGCGAACACATATATGTATATATCTGTGTTTATCTCTCTTTTATATTCAATTATATTACACCGCCCAGAAAAATATTTTCCTTGAGCTATTTAATTGTAAGCGACTATTTTGAGTTTCTCACTTAATATATACCCTTTATATATATATATATATATATATATATATATATTTATTTATCAAAATAACAGATTAAAGTTGAAGCAAAGAACCGCTGTTTTCACCCTTAACTATATATATATATATATATTGGTAAACGGAATAGAAAATGCTGACAAATTGTTCACAGTTGAAAAATGGTTTAATTAGGAATAAAAGAGTATTAGTGATTGTATGGGTTAGTATTCAGTTGTGGTTTTGCTCAGATCAGAGCAAACAGCACGGACACTCTATCTCAAAATTATTTTTGAAAAGCATTTAGAAATGCGCAACCGGTAAAAACTTAAAAACTTAAAACCACAACTGAATACTAACCCATACAATCACTAATACTCTTTTATTCCTAATTAAACCATTTTTCAACTGTGAACAATTTGTCAGCATTTTCTATTCCGTTTACCAATATATAATAACTTGTGTGTTACACCTCTATTCTTTTAACTATATATATATATATATATATATATATATATACCCATATAATCAAGGAAAATGGACATTAACTGGTGATGATCATGATAATAATTGTTTCTACTATTGGCACAAGGCCAGCAATTACCCAGTTCATTACTGGTACTTTATTTTATCGACCACGTAAAGATGAAAGGCAAAGTTAACCTCGGAGGGATTTGAACTCAGAATGGCAAGGGCCGTAACTCTATGCATCAAAGCAAGGCGTCCGACCCTCTACCGATACTGCCAGATGATAATAATTATATTCATTTATTATTAACAGAGATTAAAAGTTTAAGCAAACAATTTAGTGCAAAGGTAGAAATTGTTTGCTTAAATTTTTCATCTGTGCTAATAATAAACATTTGATCTTTGAGTTTATATATACTTATATATATATATATATATATATATATATATATATATATAAGCCTTATCAAGTCCTCTCTGGTCTTTGTATATTTATTATTACTATATCTATATATATTACTGTAGATATATATATAATATATATATTTAATATATATATATATATATATATATATATATAGTAATGGTGGAAAAAAAAGTTGACATGAAATGATAATTGTTTCTACTTTTGGCACAAGGTCAGCAATCACCCAGTACATTACTGGTACTTTATTTTATCGACCCCGTAAGGATGAGAGGCAAAGTTAACCTCGACGGGATTTGAACTCAGACCGTAAAGGGAGGTAACTATGCTAGAAAGTATGGCATCCAACCCTCTACTGATGTGTTTGTGCATCTATTATACTATCTGACCTGATCTCTCACAAAGTGACAGCCCATCCCACCAATGCTAGCATGGAAAATGACCGTTAATTGATGATGATGATGATATATATATATATGTGTGTGTGTGTGTGGAAATTGGACATTAATCAATGATGATGATGATGATATATATATATATATATATATATATAAATATATAAATCACCCAGCACTCACTGTAAATGAGGTTGGTGTTATGAAATGCATCCAGCTGTAGAAATCAAGCCAGAATTAGCTCTGTATGAGCTAATTCTGGCTTGGTCACCCGACCTGGCATTGCCCACAATTCATGGTCACCCGACCTGGCATTGCCCACAACAAGACAACCCGTCTAAGCCCACGCTAGCATGGAAGAATGGACATAAAAGGGTGATGATGATGATGATGAGGATGACATGTGTGTGTATGTGTGAGAGAGAGACATCCTCAAATCTCACTCTTCATCCTTGATATACTTCTCTTATATCTAGCTGAAACACATAATAGAGTAATTAAATAATAGACAGGAAAGAAAGCAATGTTTTCTTACTTGACTATAGAGTTCCACTGAAGATTCTCCTTTGAGTTGGTGACCAGTTAGGTATGTGTTATGAGAAGATGCTATATAGTAATGTGACAATGGATGATCCATATCCTGGGACAGATTCAAACAGAAATAATTTAGAATTAGTTCAACTTCAACTGTTATATACGATCAAGTTAAAGAATAATATTTTCATATAGATTATTGAAGGACATGAGAAGGTGTGTGGCTTAGTGGTTAGGGTATTTGGTTCATAATTGTAAGGTTATGATGAGTTTGATTCCTGGCAGTGCATTGTGTCCTTGAGCAAGACACTTTATTTCAGATTAGTTCAGTCCACTCAGCTGGGAAAAATGTTTTGTACTTATAATTTGAAGGGCCAGCCTTGTCACATTCTGCGCCTTGCTGAATCTCCCTGAGAACTATGTTAAGGGTACGTGTATCTTTGGAATGCTCAGCTACTTGCACATTAATTAGCAGGCTGTTCTGTTGATTGGATCACCTGGAACACTTCGTCGTAACCGATGGAGTGACAATAATTGAAGGACCTATACCACTATCATCAGGTATTTTTTGCTCATAGCAAGTTGAACATTATGTATTGCCATATATATATATATAAAACAAAGAAAGTGTGGTAAGAAATCAGGTGGACCATAATGCTTCAGAGTACTTGAGACTTAGGGTAGTAGAGTGGGTAATATGAAAAGAGTCAGGACCCTGATGGCTGAGCTCCGGCCATTTCAACAGCTAGATCCAAACTGTTTGGATCTAGTTGTCGAAATGGCCGGAGCTCAGCCGTCAGGGTCCTGACTCTTCATATATATATATATATATATATATATATATATATATATATATATATATATATATAGAGAGAGAGAGAGAGAGAGAGAGGGCTTTCTTTCGTTGGCTGTCTTTATGCATTCACTATAGCATACATCACAATTTTTCATATAAACTACACCAGATTGTAAAAAAAAGAAATATTTTCTTAATTATGAAACATGATTTATTGAATCTTACCTCTTTTCGGCACTTTAATTTTTCATTTATATATGCATAGTTCTCTTTATCCATGAGGTACCTGGCAAAGCCTTCAAATGAGAGATATCCATGTTCTCGTGGAATTGGATTAGGTTCATGCAGCTTTTAATGAGAAGTAAAAAAAAAATTATACAAAAGCTTTTTCTTCCTTAAAATAACCATTTTTCAAGTTATACAACATATTTTGAAAAGTTTTTCTGGCATATGTTTTTACTTTAAATTTTATATATCTATTTATGTAGTTCATGTACAGGGTGTCCCCCAAAATGTATACACACTTCAACAGTATTCTAATAAATATTGCCTGTACAGGTGATCAAAGTGTGTATATATATTTTTGGGACACACTGTATTTATTTAAATTCTTTGTGATATTTTGTCTGGGTCTTTACACTTTAAGTTCAAATCTTGGTCAAGTCAAGTTTATCTTTCATCCTTTCAGGGTTGATAAATCAAGTACATATCTAAGGTGGTAGGTTGATGTATTAATTAGACTGCTAGATGAGCTGCCTTGCAATATTGGTTCTGGCTTGTTGTGTTCTGCATTCAGATCTTTCTATTGTCTAGCAGCCACCATGAAATGGATTTGATTCCTATAATGTATGTATGCACCCATAGTTAACCTTGGTTAGCATTAGTGGTTCAGGGTATTCAATCTGTTGAGAACAGGTAATGTTTAATTATCACATAGAAGGTAATACTATCATGAGCTATTCTTCCAAATCTAACTTTTCAATTTTGAGCCAGGTTTTTTTCTTCTATGGAAGGACTGTTTGAGGACTCTGCCCCCATGACCCTCTCAGGAATAAGTAGGCAAAGAAAAAGTAGAAAAAGAAATTTATGACAATAAGAATAAAAAATCTCAATAAATTTACAGACCTGAATCAACTGATAAATTCTTTCATTATCAATGCTTTCTTCTTGATAGTCTTCCAAGAAGTGTTGAAACTGTTGAACTCCCATGAACCGGTTCTGAGTTGTATCAACACCTGCACAATTATGCACAATGCTAGCTGCTGCAATTGCATCACAAATTTTTCGGCGCTGTTGTTGTTCTATACCCAGGTCAAATGTATTTACCCTCGTAACAAGACCTATCAAGAAAAGTGCAAATTAATCATAATATTCACTGTAAATATTTTAAATAGACTCTGATAATTGACAATCATTTGTTTTAGCATTTTTGCTAACTACCTCATTTACTTTATATACAAATGTTTCTGCTAACAATATTCCGACCCCATCCAACCCATGACAAAACCAACAGGCAGGAGACCCAGGGGTAGACCCCGAGCAAGATGGCTGGATAACATCCAGGAGCTTGGCTGGTCTCGCTTGGGGGATCCAGCCGGACAAGTTCGGGACAGTTACTTCTGATAGGACCTGCTAGAAGTAAAATAAAGTACCAGTAATGCACTGGGTATTTGCTGGCCTTGTGCCAAAAAGTAAAAACAATTATTATTCTATATATATAATTGTTTCTACTTTTGGCACATATATAATAATGCGATACATATATATATAATAATGCGGTACATTTACATTTCTATTACACCAATTTATTTGAAGTTCTGGTGAACTAAGGATGAAGAAAACTAGACTACATCAATTTAGAGAAGTGAATCAACAACTATATTATGAGCCAAATTCAAAAATAATATCCATTTTCCCTTATCATCCACATTTGTAAAGCTATTAATAAACGATTCTTTTCCATATTTTTCCATTG
This sequence comes from Eledone cirrhosa, assembly GCA_964016885.1. NCBI lineage: Eukaryota > Metazoa > Mollusca > Cephalopoda > Octopoda > Eledonidae > Eledone > Eledone cirrhosa. The sequence goes on along the minus strand of OZ024750.1, from coordinate 8,339,686 downwards.
TTGATATATTCTTTGAACACTCATCCCATTAACTGATAACATGTAATAAATGATTTTTAATGTATATTTTGTCAACTTAAAATGCCATATATAATACCAACTTCAGATAATATAATTTATGTTTTATTTTATTTTTCAGGTAAAAGTGAATGATTTATATCTATAAATCATAAATTCACTTTATAGTTTTAATAATAGCTTCAAAAGACTGCATCAATAGGTAAGACATATTTTACTATATAGGTGTTGTATATATTGCTAAAAAGCAAAGAACTGATATAAAAGACTTTGTTGAAAGAGTTTATTGTGCTTACTTCACAATGAAATTAGGAGATCAAGGTAAAAGTTTGGCTACATAATGGATTTGTTGTATATTAGAAATTGGAGTCATGGTAAAATGAAAAGCTTAGTTATTGTTATTCCTATATTATAGCATGAACATAGAAATTATATCAATGACTGATACTTCTGAACATGCAATATTGAAAACCTCACAACACACACAAAAATAAAGTATTCGGTACCTGAAACCTCCATAAGTGACCATGATCAGACCCCTATCTAATGATCTCAACATTCCTATTTCAATTGTCTTAAAGTCTGGATCATTCAGATTCAGAACTAAATTCAAACAATAAAGAATGTAAATAACAACTTAAACCAGCTTCTCTATTCTGTCCGCTGGGCTGCTGGGCGACCAGCGTGTGGGCCTCCATTTGCTTATAATAGGGAGAGATGGAGGCAGTGACAGTGGGAGTTCGGTTCCATTGTGATCTGACCTAGTATATATGTATATATTTATTTACCAAATTAACTGTAAAGATAATACCTACGGGCTAAATTAACTCCACACAAATGTTACTGGCCTTCCCTTTTGCCTTGTAGCTGGTTGTTCATACATATAAATATACTTAAACCATTTATACAAACTAAATAGAATGACTCAGTTATGCCCTCCACATATAAATGGGAGAGTGATGGCTTATTACATGTAGACCCAACTGAAGGACCAGCCATAAGAGTTGAGAGCAGTGTGATAGACAAAGCGATTAAAGATATGAAAGTAAGGAAAGCAGCTGGACCATCTAGTATGGTAGCCGAGATGCTAAAAGCATACAATATTGGTAGGTTATGAGCTAATCAGATGCTTAATTAAACAAGTAATACCAAATGACTGGTGGAACAGTATCCTTGTAAACTAATACAAGGTCAAAGAGGGTATACTAAAAAGAGCTAACTAGAGAGACATTAAGTTAATGGTCATGAAAGCTACTGAAAAGGATATAGCACAACACAGATCGAGTTAGTTGAGATGCAGTTCAACTTTATGCAAGATAGGAGTGTTGATACCTTCTTCCTTGTGAAACCACTGCAGAAGACTCGTCATCTGGTATTTGTGGTTCTAGAGAAAGCTAAAATGCACCTGATGCACTCTGTAGAGGGTAGGAATGTATGTAAGAAAGATACAGCTCCCACCAGCCCATCCAAGAGGTCAGTAGCACTGAGTAAATACTGACTTAACTCTTGATAACCCAGTCAGCTCTTGTTAGTAGGGAAAAATGGCTGCTAAATGATGATCATGATGTTGATGATAATGATAAGAAAAATTAATTATCGTAATCTTTAATTATTTAACATTTAAAAGAAATGTTTTAAAATAGTTTAGTCTGGTGAAATATGTTGAGCTCAGCTCATGTCATTTGCAGACTCTCTGTATTGTGGTTGATGTTCCTCTTGAACAGTTGGAAGTTGTACACTGCAAGTAACTCATGTATATGGCGGACACTCCAGAGGGGTGGAGTGGAGGCCTTCTAGAGAAGAAGGACTGAATGATTTAATATTGAGCCTTGGAGAAGAAGACACAATAGGAGTGAAGAAAGTAGTAGAGATGATTGATTGAGAAAAGCCTGAATAATGTTATAAATTTACTTATAACACTAATTTATTTGTAGTTCTGCCTAGAATATTGAGAATAAATAATTTACGCCATTGATTTCAAACATTGACCTGATATAAATCTAAATCATTTACTAATTATTTATCAATAGGTGTTACTATGTTTGGTGACAGAAAGTCAATGGTGGTCACTTACTCTAACTTTAACCAGGTGATATAAGAATCTAATCTGTGCTTCACCAACTTAGAATACAAAATATCTCTTGACAGCAATCAATTTATCACAGGAATGAAAGCATCAAGAGAGTAGAGTACACTAGTTATAAAAGAAAAGAAAAAAAAGCTAGCAATCAAATAAGAACATATCATTGAAACATAGCAACACATTCATATGTATGTATATATATACACATATATATAGACTCATATATATATATATATATATATATATATATATATATATACACACACACACATATATATATACACACATACACACATACACACACACACACACACACACACACACACACACATATATACACACACACACACATATATATATATATATACATATATACACACTATATATACACACACACTATATATATACACACACTATATATATACACACACTATATATATACACACACTATATATATACACACACACACACTATATATATATATATACACACGTATATATATATATATATATACACACATATATATGTACACACACACGTCATTTTTTTTTTCATCATTTTATGTCCGCTTATCCCTGACATATATATATATTATATATATATATATGGAGGCACATGGCTTAGTGGTTAGAGCATTGGCCTTGCAATCGAAAAGTTGTGAGTTCAATTCTCAGACCGGGTGATATGTTGTTTCCTTGAGCAAGACACTTTATTTCACATTGCTCCAGTTTCCTCAGCTGTAGAAATGAGATCATTCCACTGCAAAGTGGTCGTGGAGGTGCCACGGCAAAAAAGCACCCAGCACTCACTGTAAATCAAGCCAGAATCAGTTCCCGTCCCACCCTTGCAAGCAGGGGAGAAGCGGACGTAAAATGAAATGAAATGAAATGAAATATATATATATATATATATATATATGTGTGTGTATACATATATATGTGTGTGTGTTTATATATATAAGAACAGCAAAAAAAATTTATATGTACATCCCTTGTTATAATTTAAGGGAAAGGTATGAACACTATAACTTTATGTCAAGTAAATAGCACAATTTGATAGATTATCAATACTAGTGGAGCACTAAACTACTATTTAGTTTTGTCTCTTTATGGATTCAGTTTAAATCCTGCTGGGACAAGCATTGTCTTCCATCTGTTTGTCTATAGATAAAATAATTATTATCAATATATTGTGATTATACAGGTGACTACACAAATGACTTTACAAATGACAATATCCTTCCTTCTATATAAAACTTGGCATTTCTGTCTATGACACCATTATTTGATAGATTAAAGATGATGAGGAACTTTACAAAGATATGGCTGGCTACAAATAAGATTCCAGCTTTTATTAAGCCGAGTTTCTGTGACAGTTTAATTACTGACTGAATTCAATGTACTTTACTTATAACAATAATGGTTTTTGGTGGAAACTTCATGTCACACAATTTGACCATTAGCCCACAGAATAGTAAAATAACCATCTAAATGGCTATTTGACTTGCTAGTGATAGTAGCCTAACTTCCTTCATATAACAACCTAGTATCTCAAATAAAGAAGGATACATTGGGAAATGTTTGATAAGATATTCATAGCTTAAACACATTTGATTATATGTAGGCTACATTGAAGCTGGGATAAGCTACACAACCACAACAATTCCTCATATAAGGTGTTCAGTAAGCATAGCAACCAGAGTAAGAACAGAATGAAACAGTTTTAAGGGGCGACTGACTCTCTGATTAAAGGGCACATATAATTTGATACTTTGTAGGAAGTGTGATACTGCATGATAGCAGAGTATGGGTATCAAATGTAGGGATGTGTGAGAACAGGAACAATATGAAGCAAGCATACTCTACTGGATATGTATTATCAGTGCACATTTATGATGGAGCATAAAGGATCTTAGAGAAAAAAAACTAGGTATAAGAGGAATAACATGTAGTGTGTAAGAGAGGAGATGGAGCTGGAACGCAGTGAGTGAAGTGAAGCTGTGCTAGAAAGGACCCATCCAAAACATGCAGGCATGAAAAAGCAAATGGAAAATGATGATAGATAATAGTGAACAGAGAGACACCCTTTTGTCCACTTTTAGTCCATTACGAGGTGGGGAGGGGACATTTGCCCAAATTTCTCAAGTATTATTTATAATGATTACCTATTGTTTTTGTCATTTGTGCTGGGCTGCACATATTTCAGGCTAAATGCATGCATACACACACAAACACACACACATATACATGCATATATATATATATATATATATATATAGATAAGTTTATCCTGGGTTCAATCGGGGGTAACCACAGTAAGTAAGGTACTCAATACAGGGCTTCCTGATGATTTCTCCCAAATGAAACAGTTCTAGTCCTGTAGAAGCCATTCTATATTAAATATTATTATTACTATATATATATATATATATATATATATATATAAGCAAGACATGGTCACCTGACCCAACTTGCTTCTAAATAGGACAACTATTCTAAGCCATACTAGCATGGAAAATAGATGTTAAACAATGATGATGATAATATATATATATATATATATATATATATTATCATCTATTTAGCATGGGTTAGAATGGGTCTCCTATTTATACATACATATATACATATATATATATATATATATATATATATATCTTTTTACATATAATCAGCTTAACAGTATATACAGGACCTACAATATAGCCATTTCCTGTCAGCTCTGATAAATATGTCAAACTCTTTAGTTTTATTTCCCTTGACACTGACAAAGCTTCTTTATGTAAATCGTATTATAGCATACCACATTAAATGAGATGATGGATGATAGTCACAGATGGCCAATTCATTAGAATGCAAACCTTCAGACAAAAAAACAACAAACATTGCATATGTTCTTGGTAAAAATACTTATCATTCCCTTGCTCAGCTATAAATTGGCAATGTGGTGTGAGACTGCTCACTAATGTTAAGTATTTGTTGCTACATTTCTAACACTTCAAAATGATGAACAGTACGTGGTTAGCTTTTTTTTCCCGATTTAGTCCCTTGTGAAAAACAATCTCTGACTAGTAGGCTTCTCACAATTTTCTGCAGTATTTAGTATGTGTGTATATATATATATAAACAAATTCAGGACCCTGACGGCTGAGCTCCAGCCGGGATCTAGCTGTCAAAACGGCCGGGGCTCAGCCATCGGGGTACTGATCTTTTCATATTACCCACTCTACTACTCCTTAAAGCAAATAGGTGGTTTAACATATTGCAGAGTCTGCCTGGCTTTCATCACCAATATCATCATCATTGTCATTTTTCATCCATTTTCCCTACTAGCAAGATTTGGACAGATCAACCTAGACCAAGTCAATACTTAATCAGAGCTGATGCAGTTTCTATGCTGGGTACCCTTCTTGATTCCAACCCTCCTTTTGAAAGGCTTTATGCAGCTTGACCTTTAAGAAATAGTAGCCAAATCACATTCACACCATCTTAAAAAGAGAAAAACATTAAAAACCATTCAAATAACTGTATGGTCATTGCTGGGATGTCTTTCATTTTTAGTTCTGTTTGATCAGATTTGAGCTGAGGTTCAACAATAACTACACTAGCAGCAGATTCTCTATAGTGCTCAACTCTTTAGGTTTGAGTTAGAAAATACAAAAGAAAAAATAAGGTAAATAAAATCTTACCCATGTCTTTACTTGATGGTTTATATAAATGAAAATCATAGGAAACTGTTTCTTCAATCTCTGCAAGTGTTTTAGTAATGGCAAACTGTTCAAACAAATCTTTCAAATCCTTTCGACAGCGTAACTCAAATGCTTTGAATAGATCCACAAAATCCAAGAAAGACAGTTGTGTTGAATGTGTGATAGCAGTTGATCTACTTTCGGAAGAGGGAAGACATCTGCCAGCACTGAGCGATCGTTTCCGTCGCCTGGAATGGTAATGCTCTGTGAAGCTGTATGTTATATTCCTTGATCTAAAGCCTGGTAAATAGTTGGTAGTTTGAATTTGGTTTATCACTGGATCATTCATATAGTTCTTACTTGGTTCTGTTTTAGTTTTACGGGTTGGACTGGGAGTCTGTTGATGACTGTATGTAGCTTTTGATGTTGACTCACAACTACTAAATGTACTTGAGCTACTTGAACCTTTTGGACTGATATCCTGCTAGAACAGAATGGAAACCGAGAAAAAGAAACAAACAAACAAAATCAGAATTTTTTCAAATTTTTTCAAATTTTTTCAAATCTTGCAATTGATTTATGTCAGTTTTAATACCATAATTAACTTAGTATTAATTATATAAATAAGATAGCTGACTGAATACACACGTGTGTTTTTTTTCTCCCCAATTTTCTTTCCCATTCCTTCCTCTCATCACTCTTTACTTTCTGTTTATCTTTTATTTCTAACTCTATCTTCTTCTGATGGACTAGTGTTTGAAATGGTAAGACTCTCTTCCTGCTATTTCAAGCGTCAAATTAATATATTTCTACCATGTACTGTGCCGTTTGTTTTGTTATTTTCATTATTTCTGTTTACATACGTATATATATAGACAGAGATCCTGAGTAATATCTGGGTGTAACCACAGTTAAAAAAGTACTCAATACATTAGAAGTGTGTAAGCATTATCATTTAACATAGAAATGGCTTTTACAGGACTAGAACTGTTTCATTTGTATGAAACAGTTCTAGTCCTGTAAAAGCCCTTTCTATGTTAAATAATTATATATATATATATATATATATATATAAATATATATATATATATATATATATATAAATATATATATATATATATAAATATATATATATTGTGCATACTCAGTTTAAAATAAGTACACTGTATCCCTGCATAAGTTAAGAGACAACTAAAAGTGTTGGCACCAGGAAGGGCAAAGTTAAGATTAATATGAGACTAGAAAGAGTTAAATTTGTTTGAGAAAGAAAGCACAAGTATATATACAAGATGTTCAAAGGAATATCAAACAAAAATATAAAATAAATTTGAATGTGTTAAATGATAAACTGGAAAACCAAAATCTAGATTCATAACATGAAAAGATGATTGACATTATCAAATTGTAGTTGCAGGAGCAGGAAGAAAGTAATACACTTAAAAGGAAAATTTGTATTAAGAAATGGTTAAGCTGATAAAAAGAAGGAGAGTATAAAAGAGAAAAAAATTATTCAGAAGGTGGAATATGTAGAAAGTTGTAAAATTATTAGGAAATGGATAAAGAGAAGAAGAGGATGAGAAAAAAATTATTCAGAAACCCATGTTAGCATGGAAAAATAGACGTTAAACGATGATAATGATGGTGGTGATGATCATATGGAATATGAAAAAGTTGTAAAACTATTAGGAAATGGATAAAAGAGAAAAGACAAAAAATTCATATGCTCAAAATTTAGCAAATAATACAAACAAATAAAAGTTTCAAAAGAACTAAAAAAAATCTTGTTTTAAGGAAGTTAGACATCATTGCTCTGAAGTCTTGTAATGGACCATTCATGAATTAGAGAGAAAAGATAATTTATAGTATAGAAGAAGTTTATGAAGAAACATTTAATAGCCACAGCAATTAGTATAGTTTATGCAGATAAAGTAGCAAATATATTAAGTGGTAAAATTAGGAATGTATTAAAAAATAATCATAAAGGTTCCACGTTAACATAAAATGCTCATCAAGCTCCCCAACATAGGAGACAGGAGGGGAGGCGGTTTTGAAGGCACGTAGCTGATAAACCTTTCCAGTAACTGGAACAATGCTATCAATATACTTTTATACAAGAAATGTGACACTAGAGATCTTTAAAACTACAGCCACACCAGCCGCCTTTCAGACTGGCACAAGCTATCCCTCTAATGCAGGGTTACTGCCAAACCTGGGTGATATCACCCACTGGTGGGCAATTTCAACTCTTGGTTGGGCGATGAGCAATTGGACTGAAAATGGTGGGCAACTGGAAATTTTGGTGGACAATATTGAATTTTGAGTATTAAGATGGTTATAAAACTTTTGCTAAACAAAATAAATATTCAAAGGAAATATGTAAAGAACCTGAATAAAAAGGTGACAATGCCAAACAAAATATGAAAACCCAAAGATGGAACCTGTTCACAGCTTAATGTGCATGCTCATATAAATTGACAGCAACTTGAAGTTGTTGGATTGTATTGATCACCAACTGATTGGAACTCTCTTGTGTTTTCATATTTGTGGATTATTGAAAACAAACTTCGAGTGACAATGTAACTTGGTGAATGACAATTTTGTTATCTATTGTTCCTACTGTCATCCAAATGCTGCAAACACAGCACTGGAAGGCATCTTTCAAAAGCTTAAATAGGATGATTAAAAAATAAACATAAATGGTGTATTTTTAGCTGGCAACGTAGTCCTCTTCTTAACTGATGTTCATGAAGTGGAACAATTGTTAAATGGACTGAACAGAGAAATCAACAAGGTAGGACTATAAATAAATATGAAGAAAACTGAAGTCTTGTTCAACAGCATTGCAGTAAGAGGAGTAATCAAAGTCAACCCTGATAACATCTGACAAATGTTTATATCTCGGACAGTTGGTAAATGTGGAATACAAACATATAGAGGAAGTAAAGAGATGAATCCAGACTGGATAGTGTGCTGTTGGTAAATTAAATGACATCATGAGAAGATAGATGCCAGAATGTCTGAAGTGTTAAGTGTCTGACCAGTGTATTGTATCAGCAATGACTTATGCAGTAAACATATGTTCAATGACTAAAAGCAATCTAAAACGAGACTCGCATTTTAGCCTTAATAATAATGAATGAATACATATATATATATATATATATATATGTATATATAGGTAAAGGAGATTTAGACATTTATGTACATAAATTTGTATGTTTAAATACAAACTTCATTGTATAAACAATAAAAGTATTTTTTTTAAATAATGGAAAAAAAAGACATCATAAAAAAACTATATATATATATATATATATACGTACGTACATATATACACACACATATATATGTATGTATGTACATATATATATATATATATATATGTATGTATAGACATATATATGAATATATAATGCATTTTTAAATTAAATTTACTTTAGCAATTAATGGAATAATTTAATAATTAAGTAATTTTAATATGTTTTAGTTTGTTTTTTCCCAGTACAACAACACAACAACACAGCTACATATTTTTATTTAGCTTCTATATTATTCATCAGTTTCGAATTTAATTCAGAATTAAAATTGATAGGGTGTTAGTTCCATTAAGAAAATAACGTTAGAAATGAATTAATAGATAAAGACATGAAATTTAATTTAGAAACTGTAGATGAGGGAATTGATAATACATGAAATATTTATTCCAGAGCTCAACAGTTTACATTTCATAACCAGCAGTGTAGTGAGACCTAGCTGTAAGTATGTACCAAGGGTTGTATATACCACTGTGAGCTACATAAGTGTATCGAGACCATTGCCTGCAATGGCCCAGTCTACCTAGCTGTAAGTATGTACCAAGGGTGGTATATACCACTGTGAGCTACATAAGTGTATCGAGACCATTGCCTGCAATGGCCCAGTCTACCTAGCTGTAAGTATGTACCAAGGGTGGTGTATACCACTGTGAGCTACATAAGTGTATCGAGACCATTGCCTGCAATGGCCCAGTCTACCTAGCTGTAAGTATGTACCAAGAGTGGTATATACCACTGTGGGCTACATAAGTGTATCGAGACCATTGCCTGCAATGGCCCAGTCTACCTAGCTGTAAGTATGTACCAAGGGTGGTATATACCACTGTGAGCTACATAAGTGTATCGAGACCATTGCCTGCAATGGCCCAGTCTACCTAGCTGTAAGTATGTACCAAGGGTGGTATATACCACTGTGAGCTACATAAGTGTATCGA
>OZ024750.1:8252148-8324648 GCA_964016885.1 Eledone cirrhosa | reverse complement strand
CTGTTGTACGGGGGGTTATATAAAGATAAATCGATACAATATGATGTGTTTTGTTGTTTATCTTGTGTCTCCGCAAATAAGAGTGTAAAAGAAAGTAATCATTCCTGTAATAAGAGACCATAGTATGTTTTAGATTGTGAGTCTTCCACACCTCCAAACTGCTTTGCCTGGGTGACATATTCTATATCTGCCCATACTTTTTTCAAGACTATCTTAACTTCAGTATGTTGTGCCGATTCTGGACATTTGCTTTTTATTGATGCACGACAGTACAACACAGTTTTTTTTTCTGGTAGTTACTGCCATTACCTCTGATGAAATTGCCAATGACCAATTGGGATTTTATGCCCTCTATTTATATTAATTTGACTCCCTGTGTGAGCCACAAGAGTTTGTTGAGTAGAAAGATTCTGAAGAAGACCTCCATTGTTTTGGTTGTCATGAATGTGAAAGAATCCTGCTTGTTAATGTTTTTGTGATACATATTGTTATCTGCTGTCTTGATCATAATAGTGTGGTTGTTACTATTTCTGTTATCATTGTTGTTGGTGTTCTCTGTTATAGTAATGATGAAGGTGTTGTTGTTGTTGCAGTTGATGTTGTCATTGTTGTTGGTGTTCTCTCTTATAGTATTTCTTGTTATTGTTGATGTTATTGTTGTTGTTTATGCCATTAGTGTTGTCGTTTCTATTATCGACATTGTTATTTTTAGTTGTAGTATTTTTCTGACTGTTATTTAACAAAATTATGTTGCTTTGGGGATTTAAACTTTCATATCAGTTATTAGTGATGTATGTAGTGTTAGTACTAGTTCTTTTGTTGTAGCAGTATTGGTGGAGGTGGTGATACAGGTCGTTGTTTTGGTAGTGGTGGTGGTGGTGGTGGAAATGGTGACTGGATGCCAGTGCTGGAAGATTTCTGTTATTGAAGGAAAGAGAGAAGAAGGAGGAGATTTGATAACAACTCTCCTCCTCCATACTGTTCATTTTTTTGGTACCAAATTTTGTAATGGCTTGACAGAACAATGGAAAATCAAAGATTTTAAAATATGCAGTTGCCCCTTAAGGTCAATGGCACAAGGTTTGTTTCCCTTTATGTAGAATGTCTATGACCTTATTCGCAATATTTGATAATTATTTTGAAAATTAATGTATCAGAAAACAGATAATAGGTGACAATGTCCATGAGAAAATTGCTGGTCCATTTGATGTAAACAAATATCAAGATGATGATGATGATAATAATGATAATAATGATAATAATTGTTTCTACTTTTGGCACAAGGCCAGCAATTATCCAGTTCATTACTGGTACTTTATTTTATTGACCCGGTAATGATGAAAGGCAAAGTTAACCTCGGCAGGATATGAACTCAGACCATAAAGGGCCGTAACTCTTTGCTGCAAAGCATGGCGTCCGACCCTCTACCGATACTGCCAATGATAATAATGATAGTGATGATAATGATGATGATGATGATAATCCAACGATGATAATCCAATGATGATAATAATGATAATGATGCTAAATATAATGATGATGATGATGATGATAACCAAGCATAAGGCCTTACATCCCAAATCATGTGTAAATTGGCAGCATATGAACTGCACAGTTGGAGGATGTGGGCTGATTAATGAAACAAGATGTTTTGCGAATTAGAGACAAGTCTTTAATTAAAAGCTGTTAGAAATAACTCCGCATTAATAGGCCTAGAAAAGATGAAGATGGATTGTAAAGAAGAAGGGTTTAAGAGATGTGACTCTGTGGAAAAATACAGAGTGAGTATAAAGTCTTCCCCTGATTATAAAATACCATATCTCAGATACTATTTGAGATTTTACTTCTTCATTGTTTTAATTTATAAATTTCAAGTTTAAAGTTTTTCTGAATATGTTTTACATTTTATCTTCTACAGGAAGTAGTTGTAAATTTCAATAACAAAATGGCAGCTATGAAACAAAAAACTCAGTGTACTTTGTGGTTTCAACGACTTTATACTAACCCTGTATCAGCAGTATGTGGAAAGACATTGTATGGACAATTTGAATGGAAAATTATTTGATCAATTGTAGGAGGATGTAAAGGGCTGAAACTAAATACCATAAGTGGTTTTTGTACAATGCTTTAATATTGTTATTAATCCATTACATCAACAATAGTTATAATACTAATAATATCAATAACAATCGTCATCATAACCATCATCTAAATACCAAGGTTGAATTTAGACCTTGTTCGGCCCGGGGCACTTCAGGTTTAGGGAGCCCCTCATACACACACACAAACAAAAAAAAATAGAACACAATTTTACATATCAAAGTTAGCTTGTCACAAGTAATTGGAATTGAAAAGTTATACATACAGATATTAAGTTTTAAAAAATCTAACCATTCTAAAACTAAAAAGCCCAGCTGTGGGCACAAATAAATTGCTATGGGCGTCACTGTTGTGCCCCCCCCCTACTGTAGGATTCCCAGGGAAATTGCACCCCTTTGTCCCTTATTAAATCTGGCCCAACCAACATCAGTAATAATATAATAATTGTTTCTACTTTTGGCACAAGGCCAGCAATTATCCCAGTGTATTACTGGTGCTTTATTTTATTGACCCCCTAAGGATGAAAGCAAAGTTAACCTTGGTGGGATTTGAACTCAGACCATAAAGGGCCGTAACTCTTTGCTGCAAAGCATGGCGTCTTACCCTCTACCGATACTGCCAATCCACCTAATATAATAATATCAATAAGAATCATTATAATAACCCTCAACATTTTTTATCATAAATATATAACTTACCCTTATTGCTTCTGCTGGAGTTGGCCCCTGACATTTATCATTCTCATAATACAGCTGAAGGTACTGCGTCTTTAACCAATGACTCCTTTTGTCAGTTTGGTTCTTAACTTTAGTTGCTGCTTTTACAAGACTCTGCAAACCTTGAAACCATATTTTAGCCACCATATCTGGTGCTAAGAAATACATTAATTTATTTTCTGTTATATTATAACCATATACAAGGCAAAGGCAATTTTTCTCCGGCATAAAATTACCTAAACCATATCGTTTACCAATTGCTGCAAAATCAGATATATCAGCACCCAAATACACATCTTTTATAATATTTATATCAATGAAACCTTCTTCAAGTCCTTCCATCACATCATCATCTGTATTATAACGTAATGATATCGTGTTAGATGAAGATAAATCAAAGTCAGATTTCAGTGTATAGTCTGGTGGGGAAGGGCTACCCCTCAGAGCACTCCATGATGGTTTCTGCCAAGTTAGTGTTCTGTTATCACTTTCAAGTTTGAGACAAACAACAACAGAACGGTTTGTATCAAGTTCATGCCTCACCATTGTACTTCCATGATGCATACACTGTAAATGATGTAGACTGACTTTGGAGATTTTCGGTGTCAGTAAATTGACCTCGTGTTCATTATTAATGGGACAGATTGGTTGGTAGGAATCAAGATCGAGGTCATAATCACTGTCACTGTCTTCATCTTCTTCATTTCCATGATTGAATTCATTGGAAACCTCATATTTCTCTTCGACAACTTTCTCTTCTGTTTCATCAACGCTGTTTTTTTTTGTTAAATTTGCACTGAAAATTAAAGTAAAACAAATATAAGAATCATACAAGAGTTGTGATGTTCATGCATTTCTGTAGAGTAGCAATGTAAATAAATGAAATAACTGTACCCAAGAATTAAAACTGTGTCTCAAACTCTGTAATTTTGACATAAAGTTAAATATTTTATTGAGGATAGGAGTGATTTGAATATGTGATTTAAACCTAGTGACATTCACAATGGTACACATGTAGTTGTGATGTTCATGCATTTCTGAAATGAGTTAGCAACATAAATGAAGTGAAATAGTTGTATCCAAAAATAAACATATGTGACATTTATATATTCCTGAAGAAAATTATGAGTTTAAGTAAAATGAACTGATTTTAAATAATAAGAAAATGTTGTTTTGATATTCTAAAAGCTTATCCTAAATTTATCTTTAAAATAGTTTGTCAAATATGTATGATTATACAATTTGTGTTTTTCTTAATAATAGTTACATTCTATTTCGGCCAGACATTTTTCTAAATTTGGTAGTTACCTTTAGAAATTTTGATATTTAACTAATGCAAGACTGTTTTAATACCAACCATACAGTTATGAAATAGAACTGATTGTTATTTTCCAACTAGACAGATGAATGAAAGAAGATTAAGATTCTTTACATAAATTTTCAAGGTAATAGATGAGGAAAAAATGTTAACCTAACACAGAGGTCAATAGCTGAAGACTTCATCTATAAACCAGTCATACAAATAAGATGAAATTGTTGCAGCATATGTGCTTGACATATTTGGTCTATGATATCAATTTTTCTGTGAAATTTACTTCTTATTTGTTCATATATCATCAACAAATTCTGACTTTATTTTTCATATTTGCAGTCAATCATTCCGACACATGGAAATATGAGTCGTAAGAGAGAAAGTAAGATTTTATAAAGAATTGCCTGTTTAAAAATTCTGACAATAGTTTAAAAGATTTTACATTATATTCTATCGAGTATGACAAATGTAATAGGTTTAATAATACCATTACTATTTTCTCACTCATCATCATTATCACCAATACCACCAACACAACCTCGATGATGACCACCACCATGACCATCATCATCATCATCATCATCATCATCATCATCATCATCATCATCAACAATTTACATGTTTTCCATTCTGGCAATTGGAAAATACACAATGATCCCAGTGCATCTGACATGACTCATAAGCACTGTGGAAGTCCTATTCTTGAAGACCATCTATTACCACCATGATTCTGTTTGAAGTTCATTTACAAACCATGTAGATAAGTGTTTCATAATGGTATGCATGGATGGTTTCATGAATTTCGAAAAGACTTTCTGACATTTTACTGGTTATTAGTTGCCCTGAACATTCACTATCTTTCACTGATTCTTCACTGACCTTAATATACATGTACTACTAAAACCTTGTGTTTGATCCAAAGAATATTTACCAAAAACCTGACATGGCATTAGGTAATTTGAGGATTTTGATAGCAGATTTGCCTGCCAAGCTTCATGCAAACTTCATGCAGGCACTTTGCTTAAATTTGCAGTACTCATAAAACTCACAGAACTCTTTAAACACAAGATTACAAATCTTCACATGATAGTTGAACATGAATTGGTAGCATGAAGTTTCTTTGTAGACTTTATAGACAGACTCAATAGGCTGGCTATCATCATCATCATCATCATCATCATCATTTTACGTCCGCTTTTCCCTACTTGAAAGGGTGGGACAGGAACTGATTCTGGCTTGATTTCTACAGTTGGATGCTCTTCCTAACACCAACCTCATTTACAGTGAGTGCTGGGTGCTTTTTTCCGTGGCACCTACACAACCACTTTGCAGTGGAATGATAGGGATCCCAGTCCCTATCATCTCATTTCTACAGCTGAGTAAACTGGAGCAATGTGAAATAAAATGTCTTTCTCAAGGAAACAACACATCCCCCGGTCTGAGAATTGAACTCACAACCTATCGATTGCAAGGAAGGCCAATGCTCTAACCACTAAGCCATGTGCCTCCATGGCTATATATCATCAATTTCTTCTTTACTAGATTTATTTATATATTTTTCTATACCCAGTCTTTCAAATTAACATAATTTAATGTGAGTTGTTTGAATAAACAAAAATATCACAATTTTTACTTGAAATCCATCCTCTCTAAAAATCAATATATACCTAACAAAATATCCAGACGTATAGGTTCTATATCATAATTTATACATACTTTGAAAAAAAAAGATCTTTATAGTTTTAACTGCCTTGATATTACAGCTAACAGAATTTTAAAAGTGTGGTCTGATAATCAAAAGATTCTTGAAAAGTTAAAATAACGTTGATTGATTAATCGTAAGCAATTCATAAATTATGTATGCATTTGTAAACAGCAATTGTCTTCTTCTTCTCCTCCCCCTCCTCCTTCTTCTAATAATTGTCTGAGAACATAAACTACAAAGCTATTTTGGTTTATTCTAAAATCTCTTTACCAATTCTTCCTGTCTTACTTCATTCTCACTTCACTCAGATACCTTAACTTCTCAGACATAAATTCTATTCCTAATTAATTATATATGATAACTTTAGAATTATGCAATTCAAAAACATCTTAACAAATAGATATATTCTTCACCCATATGTTAGTCATTATACTTCAAATATACACTAGCTTTAAATCTATACCTAACACCAGCAACTGTGTAGATTGTGTGCTGATAAATATGACAATTAGAGACACTGTAATTATTTTATTTGTTAGAATTCATACTACATTGTGCATGCAAGTATTGAGTACTTTTCTATTAATGTTTTACTGTTTTTATGTATACTGATATAACATCATGCACACACATGCACAAAAACACACACACACATGCACAAAAACACACACACACAGTGTTACCTGAAGGCTGGGTGATGATGAACTCCAAGTAAAACCTCACATAGACCTGTGAGAAAGGGTCATAGGAGATCACACACTGTGTCCATTTTACCAGAAATGGAAAAAAATCTGAATGTGTGTGTGTGTGTGTGTGTGTGTGTGTATTAACGAGGTAGTCTTGTACTCTCGGTCACTTCATGCCACAGGCACCGGGATAAACGCCGGCTTGATGAGGCTCAGAGTTCATGACAGACTTTAGATTTAGCGGGTGTTCCTGGCCATTGTCCGTGGAAATGCTTTTGTAGTCTCGTCCATGAGGCATACCACAACACCACCGTGCATTAGGCTTAGAGCCCATCACCCTCCCTATTCCCCCACCCATCCTTCTGTGAACCCGGAGCCCTTCCCTATCCCTTCCTTTTCTGCTTTTAAATATCTGTAGTGTTGTTGTTATTTGAAATAGATTTCTTTATGATTTAAAAAAAATTTTTATTAATAAAACTTTTTAAACTTTTTAACTTATAAAAAATTAGAAAAAACAAAAAATTCTTGAACTTTGTACATGTACACATACCCCAACACATCAAGTTTGGAACAGTAATACAACATACCCATCTTTAGAAATTGATAGGAGATAGACTTACAAGAACTAAAAGTTAAATTAAATGTCTATTAATTAGATATTTTTCCTATACTATGTTAAATATGTGAGAAACATACTTACGTGTTATTCATAACATTTGACTTATGATCACTGGGAATTTGGTTTTGTGCTTTTTGTACGATTGCATGATGATGGAAAAGGCAAATGTCATTCATGATTGTATGAGCTTCTTTTAACTTGTGGAGGTTCATAAGTCCACCAACGCCTATTCTGGTCATATATCGATCTTCCCCATTATAATCAGGAGCAAACTACAATAATATTGAGAAAGAAAAGAAAGGGAGAAAGAAACAGAAAGACAAGGAAGAGAGAGACATGGATCAGAATTTCAAAAATGTTATGCAAATGAGACAACAGAAGAAGGTAGGTAGGTATAAAAGCCAAACTCATTATCTTCAATTCAGTATTCATGCCAACTCTTACCTATGGTCATGAATCTTGGGTAATGACCAAAAGAATACAATCGCGAATAAAAGCAGCTGAAATGGGATTCATCTGAGGAGCATTTGGTTGTTAGGTTTAGCAGGTCAACCATTCTTTCTTTAAGATAAGTCGTGTTTGGAGAAGCATTTGGCAGCTAGATTTAGCAGGTGAACTGCTTATATAGAAAATATCTTGTTAGTTTGTCTTTCATTAAGTTTGACATTTGTATTCCAATTGTTCCATTAACTTACTTATTGTATTACAGTGTATATGGTTAAGTATTCCACAGATATGTGTACTCTTTACATACTTCCAAAGCAGTGTTGAAATGGCAAGAGCTCAGCCATCGGGTCTTGATTCTTTATAATATAGCCATACTCTACTACCCAAATATCGAGTACTCTACTGAGTACTATATATATATATATTGTTATATATATATATATATATAACAAATAAAGAAGGTGTGGTAAGGAACCAGATGGACCATAATGCACCAGAGTACTCAATACTTAGGGCAGTAGAGTGGGTAATAGAAAAAGAGTTGGGACCCTGATGGCTGAGCTCTGGCCGTTTCAACAGCTAGATCCGAACAGTTCAGATCTAACTGTCAAAATGGCTGGTGCTCAGCCGTCAGAGTCCTGACTCTTTATATATATATATATATATATATATATATATATATATATATATATATATATAGGAAATACGTTCCTTCACGCACAAGGCGCCAAGGTACGCATGTATTGTCCAACCAAATGCCAGTGTGGTTCATAAATTAACGAGCCAGAACAAATATAAACAAGGTTTAGCAAATAATGAAAAAGTTTCAAAATAAATGTTAAAAAATTGACTTTACCTACTATAGTTACCTTAGCTGTGGCTAGTTTGACCTACCTCCTTTTGCCTCTATCTTTGCTACGGCCCTTGATAAACCTGTTTCTTCATCCACTCTCATCCCAGGAACAGTTTTGATAGCGCTAGTTTGTGATTTAAATTCAGGAATTTTATATTCTTTGAATGAAAAGAACCTTCTGACGAGAATCTTTCTTTGCAACGAAGGCCGTATGGTCTCCGTTTTATTTTTGGGATTCGAAACCGATCGGTAAAGGTAACTATAGTAGGTAAAGTCAATTTTTTTAAATTTATTTTGAAACTTTTTCATTATTTGCTAAACCTTGTTTATATATATATATATATATATATATATATATATATATATATATATATATTCTACTACTCCAAGTATCAATTACTCTGGTGAGTAATGGTTTAACTAGTTTTAAACTGGTTCTATCCTGATTTATATATATATTATTATATATTATATATATATATATATATAGCGGACGTAAAATGATGATGATATGATGATATATATATATTGTGTGTGTGTGCATGTGTGATTTTATGTCTCGATTCAAGTATATATGTATATGTATATGTATATGTATGTACATGTGGGCTACCTTATTGATTCTATATTTCGTTTGTTTCATTTCCTGTATAATTTATACCACTTAGCAAAAACTCTGGAGTTTATCAATAAATTCACATATTGACTGATAAGATTTTTTTTTTCCCAGTCGGAAGAAACCTTCAATAATAGAATAATTATATAAATTCATTGTATTAATATTTCCTATAATTTGACATAGCTTTATATAGAAAATACGATGCTTCTACTAATTGTCACACAGTAAAGAATAAATGAATGAAATTCTTAAGTTAGCCCAGATTATATATAAGGCAAAAACATTATATATCTTACTGGTCCATTGTATATAATATGAATATGTAATATGTTATATATAAAGCTTACCACTGTAAGAAATAAGAATATTGGTTTCTGATTTAGGTACAAGGCCAACAATTTTGGGGGTAGAGGAAAGTCAATTAAATCAACCCCAGTGCATTACTGGTACTTTATTTATCGACCCCATAAGGATGAAAGGTAAAAGTAACCACGGTAGGATTTGAATTCAGAACATAAATGGCCATAACTTTGTGCTGCAAAGTACATTACTGGTGCTTTATTTATCAACCCCATAAGGATGAAAGGCAAAGCTAACTTCGGTGGGATTTGAACGCAGCAAAGCAGATTGTCCGATGCTCTACTGATACTGCCAATCCATCACTCTCGGTCCACTGTATATAATATAAATATGTAATATGTTATATATATAAAGCTTACCACTGTAACAAGTAAGAATACTATTCTAATAAGCTAAAGGGGAAGAGAAATCCTGTCTATGGGGTGGGGTCTCAGCAATCTGCAGTTCTAGAGCTGAATGAATCTTTGGTGCCTTTATTTTATATTTTATTTTACTGAATCTACAAATTTTCCATTAAAATAAAGCTACAACTTTTGACGCTGACATTGAAGAAATTTCAGATAAGCTTCAAAGCCAAAGTCTCATTGAATAAGAAAAAGGCTAAATTCTTGTTTTCTTGTATGTATCTTTGTTTATAATAGATTATGCTGTTCTGGTGACCTCTATTTTTTCTCCCCCCTTTTTTTATTTTAGCTAAAAATTTCTCTTCAGATTAAAAAGAAAACCCTACCTCAGCCATCTTTGCCTTAAAATGACCTCCCAGACAGATAAGTGTGATGCTGAATATGTTTTGCTTGAACATCTGTAGGATGTAAGCGAAGTTTAAATTTCAATTGGTTGAAATCTTGAGTAAGGAAGGACTGGATGAAATGTTTCCTCCAGAAGTGAAAAGAGGAAGAGTGATGGTTAGATAAGGTGGGTTTAGGTGGAGAGGTAAGAAGTTAACTAATTCTGAAGTAGGTTTAGAAGAGGAAAATAGAAGCTTTCAATTTGTGAGCTATTGCTTGAAGTATATTGGTAAATGGATCATAGCCAGTTAGTGAAGCAAACTTATTTTGAACAGAGTTTAGCACATCAGTGTTGGCAACAGAAACATGGACTCTTCTTCCAAGGGAAACCTTAAAAAATACTCCAGTGTAGAACTCAGTTGAGTAGTGTAAACTTTCAGTAGCGAAACATTGCATTATTTGTGAATAGTTTATTAATTCTTTTGATACCAAACTAACATAAATTACTTCTCGTTTCAATATATAAAGCTATTTAATTTAAAGTATTCATATTTATCACAAAGCTTTCTATCATAATTATGAATAAGAACCTTTGTTAAGCTATCTTCCAAACACCAACTTTATTACACAAAAGTTACTTATTTGACTAAATTCCTCCAAATTATTGATTATTTTCAGAACTATATGAAAATCATAAACAGCATCATTCAATGAAAAGATTAATTTGCAGAGACTTGGTGCCATCTTTCTCTTTACACAATATTAACAAGAGTAATAACAATAACAATAAAAAACACATTCAACATCACATGTTGCATCCGCTTTTCCAAGATAGCATGGATTGGACAGTTTTGTTTAAATAAAGCATCTCTCTACTTTGTCATCTCATTTCTGAAGTTCAACATCCTGGAATCAATCTTTATGGGTTTTCCCTCATTTACAATTTCCTTCTACCTTTATTGAAGGTAGAAGGAAACTGTAAATGAGGAAAAACCCATTTAGCATTTAAATGTCGATGATGAGTGT
The DNA here is from genome assembly GCA_964016885.1 of Eledone cirrhosa. NCBI lineage: Eukaryota > Metazoa > Mollusca > Cephalopoda > Octopoda > Eledonidae > Eledone > Eledone cirrhosa. The sequence goes on along the minus strand of OZ024750.1, from coordinate 8,313,477 downwards.
TCCAGCTGCTCAGTCAATGGAACATCCTGCTCATTCTTAAAGCAATTCTCAGGGAGATTCAGTGTGACACAGTGTGACAAGGTTGGCCTTTTGTATTACAGGTACAGTCAAAGTAATAGGCTTCTTCAACACATGGCTTCACTTTAGGATATGATAAATGACACTTGGTCAAGATTGATTTTACACAGTGGAATTGAACCTGAGACTAAATGATTGCTTGCTGTGTCCACTGCTCTGGGAAACATAAGGAACAAGTAAATATACAAAAAAGACATTTTGGAAACAGGGGTTAAATTGTACTTTTTAGAAAAAAAACAAACATTGTTTTTTGAAAAGTTAATTAAAAATAGATTGCTTGTTCTTAAGTGCAATTAAGATGTGTAACGTCTGCTGAAAAATAGCACAAAAAAGTCAACCTATAGTAAAAACAAAAGCTGTGAACATTATAATTTACATTGTATCAGTTGTTGACTTTTACTAAAATCATATATCAGTGTTCAATGTGTATTATATATATATGTCTATATATGCGTGCGTGTGTGTGTGTTTATACAATATATATATATATACTTATTACTTTGAGATACTTTTAGTTTTAAATTAAGTTTGTGTATTTTGATTGAAAATTTTACTTTGAATCGAACAGTAGATTCTTTTTACTAAACCTAACTGAACAAACATTTCATAAATTACATAATAAAGAATTGGTTTCTGGGCAGTAGGGAATCTACTCCCAGCCACACTATTTTTGGTTTCACTATCGGAAATATTGCCACTGGTTTTAATGCCTCTTTTGTTTCATTATTTAAACTACGTTTTATCCTATTCTAATCTACAATATTGCTGTTGACTTTAATGTCTAAAGCATAAAACTTTGAATCATCATTTGACTATTATTTAATGTGAAAAGTAATTTAGAAAATGAAATTCCTACATGCCATATTTATCTCCATTAAATTACATTGGTTAAACAACATTTTCCCAAGATTATAGATATTGTCCCTTACACAAGACTATTAAAAAGTCATTTCTTTGTCTCAAGTGAATTTATGTGGTGAGAGTTATTTAGAAAGAAAGGCCCTGATGAATATAACAACATTTTTACACCATATTAGTAGGTAGGATTTTGTTTACCTTTTCTAATAAATTGTCATTAAACACCAAATCAATATCTTTTTATTTTTTTGATAATAGAGCACACAGAAAGACAGTCTTTATATGATTGCCTATGTATGTATGTTTATGAGGAGGGTATATATTAATGATAATATACATCTGTATTTCTGTTTGTGTATGGACTGTAATCAATTGACAACAGACACAGCAGGGTTAAATGGTTAAAGAATTTGTTTTGTAATCGTGGGGTCATGGGTTCAAGTCCATTGCATGGCCTCTTGAGCAAGTATCATTTACCATAGCCATGGATTGACCCATGTCTTGTGAGGGAAATTTTGGTAGAAAGGAACTGTTTGGAAGCTCGTTAGGTTGACTGTATTTGTAATTTTAAGGTTCAGCCTAGTCACACTGAATCTCCCTGAGAATTACGTTAAGGGTTCACATGTCTATGCATATACAGAGATAGATAATTTATCTGTTAATATTTTATAGATTGGCAAAGTCAGAGTATTAGAAAACATGCTCTGTGGCATGTAGTTATGGTTCAAATCCTGCCTAGGTTAGCCTAGCCTTTCATATTTACAGAGTTGATAAAATAAAGTACTAGTAATACACTGGGGTTGATTTACTTTTACCATTTCCTTCAAATTGATGGTCTTGTGCCAAAAGTAGAAATAAATATTTCAAGATCAGCTTAACACAGAAATAACAATTAATAGTAAACTTACCTCCAATGCTTGATTTTCTTCAGAAGCCAATACAACAATGCTTGGTACACCAACAAATACAGCTCGTAAATTCCTGAGAAATCCTCCAATAAAAGGCACTACTTTACAGTCTGGAATATCTAAGGACCTGTTGACTGCTTCCCGAAATTCTCTGCTAGGTTCAGCAGGCAATAATAGCTCTGATAATGATTGGAAACTTCTTCTTTCATTATCACTCAAATTTAACCAAAATGGTTTCAGCTTATCGGATCTGAAATTTTATTAAAATTATAATTTATTAGTTTATATAAAACATTGTGAGATATATGGTTAGAATAAGGAGTTTTGAGATGTACCAGAAACGAGGAAATGTGTGTGAGATTTTGAGATGGATGTTGTGTGAAACTGCGAATTCAATAAAAGTGCAAAAATATAGCTGTGAGATATTAAAGTATTAAAGAGAGGAAGGCTGAAGCTGAAGAGAGAAATTGAAGAAAGAAAGTAGTATTTTCAGCCTCTCACTATGAATCACTTCACAAATTGCAGTAGTGGTTGTGCTCTCATTCATGTGTGAGGCTTTTAGGCAGATCTGTTCCCTCCTTGATAGGGTACTGGCATTCTAGAATTTGTTGAAGGATGTTGGGTAGCTGTTCTCTACCAGGACTCTTTGAAACTCTTTGTTGGTGATGGCTTCATCCTAAACCATGAAGCATCTGTTGGGCATCTGAAAGACTTTGGTCCGGACATAGGCCATTTTAGCTGTGGTGAGTAAAGCTAAATCATAGCGCACAAAAAAGGCCACAGCATGGCACCTTGCTTAAGAATTTGGGGTTGATTAGGCCTCCTATGTGATTTCAAATTAGAAACTGATCAGGGACAGAGATTTCATGTTTACTCTACCTTGTAGTTTATATGGCCCTTAATGTTGAAATTTTCATGTATTTTGCTAGCAGCATTATGGGATGAGGTTAGCATGGGATATCATCCAAACACCAGAATAAGAAGGCACAGACAAGGCAGGTGGTAAGTGCATTACACTCCAACTGGTCCATGTATGTAATGGCCAATTAGGCCTGACAGACATGCTTCCCCCACCATTGACAGTCTATATACTTGCTTGTAGATGGAACCCTCAAATTAGAAGTGCATATTGTCCATAGTGATGATCAGCAATTGTGGTTGTTGGAAACTACGAGACAGTAAAATGTTGAAAATGGAAGTTTAAATAGCTGAATATTAAGTTTGAGTGGGTTATGGGATGGTGAGGTGGATTGTCTGTGTGGAAAGTGAGGAATGTAGTAATAATAGATATAGAAGTAGACGAAGGATTAGAGTTTGAGACAGAGAGAGAGATAGAAGTGGTGGAAGATTTTAAAGCTAATATCCATTTTAGTTAGTAGGTTAATCTCCAGAAATTGCTTTCTATTTTCAGTGTAAGCGTGTCATTAAAACATTCACTAAAAATGAACTGGCCAAGTTTTATAAAATTGTAACTGTTCAGGTCTTAGAGAACTAGACAAATGTGTAACATGAGGTTTATTAGCAGATATGTCTTTAGTGTAAGTGGCACACAGCCATAGTTGTTGTTCTTGTGTCAGTTTGGTCAGTGGATTTATCTATATGTGTATATTTGCATGCATGTGTCTGCATATGTATGTCTGTATGCATGTATTTATGTGTATGTAAGTGTTTTTGTATGTATATACAGGTCATTATCTATATTAAGGGCGGTCGATTGGCAGTATCGGTAGAGAGTCGGATGCCATGCTTTCCGGCATAGTTACGTCCCTTTACGATCTGAGTTCAAATCCCGCCGAGGTTGACTTTGCCTTTCATCCTTACGGGGTCGATAAAATAAAGTACCAGTAATGCACTGGGTAATTGCTGGCCTTGTGCCTAAAGTAGAAACAATTATCTATATTAAGTATACATTCTAAGATATTCATGATCTAGAAGATAATTTTGAATGTAATTTTAATGCACCGAGCATACTCTGTAAGGTGGTCAGAATTAGGAAAAATAATCCAGTCATAGAAACTATGCCAAATATGAAATGTATGAGGAGAACATGTCTAGTTTTACACCATGACAACCTTCTAACACATGATATTATGGTAAGCTGACATAAAAAGATGATGATAATAATGATGATGAAGTTGATGATGACAATGATGATGATGATGACAGTGATGATGATGATGGTCATTACAATGACGACGAGGATGATGATGATGACGATGATGATGGTGATGATTATGATGATTATGATAACAATGATGATGATGGCTTTGATGATGATATTTAAGAGGATGCTGATGATGATGACAACAATGATGGTGATGGTGATGATGGTGATGGTGATGATGATGACTTTGATGATGTAGATTTGCTATACAGAGAATGTGAATATTTCACCATATTTTCCACTTTTTGACATGTTCAAACAAATATTATTAGAAATGCAAACAATTGCAATTAAGAGGTTTAAAAGTTGTTTAATCACAATAATTGACTGACATTTGTGACAAGTGGGATTTTATTGGAAAATTCCAATCAATTATACTCATTCAATATGAATATATAATGGAAATTTTAAAAACAGTAACTCTTTCAGTATTACCAAATTTGGTTCCGAGTCTGTTCACAGAACAACACTTTATTAAAATAAAATGCATGAAAGTGTCAGCAAAAAATTATTTGCACAATTTCCTTGGAATATTTATACAATTGTTTCATAAGACTGTTTTATACACACACACATATAAATATATATATATGATGGCTGCAAACTCTGCTAGGAGTATTGCAATCGCTTGTCAGATTATAGAGTTTGGTGTACTTTTAGGCTACGGCCAGCCACACAAACCTGTAACATATCCTGAACAAGCAATGCCTGTGCTTTGAAGGTTTTCTAAGTGGGGACAGGCCTTGCACTCGACCAATCTTACTCTCTGAGCATTGAAAACACTACCCAAAAAGGAGAACTGGTCAACATCATCGGATGCTTCCGAAACCACAGGGTTTTTTTCTGAGTTTTCCTCTCCTAGAAAGGTGTTGTGACAACTGGGGCTTTTCACATATTTTATTAAATTCTAATGAAAGAGTTATGTGCCTATGTTAGAAACCAATTCTCAACATATGTGATATCATTGTATTTGATATCAACTGATGTAATTATAACAGATGTTATGATATTAACATACATGATGCAATTAATATACATGGTGATACCAACAGATGTGATAATATCAACATACGCATGATGTCAACAGATGTGATAATATCAACATACTTATGATGTCAACAGATGTGATCATATCAACATACTTATGATGTCAACAGATGTGATCATATCAACATACTTATGATGTCAACAGATGTGATAATATCAACATACTTATGATGTCAACAGATGTGATCATATCAACATACTTATGATGTCAACAGATGTGATAATATCAACATACTTATGATGTCAACAGATGTGATACCAGCATACAATTGATGTCAATATATGTGATGATATTAACAGATGTGATGCTATTAGTATACATGGTGATACCAACAGAGGTGATAATATTAACCTACTTATGATGTCAACAGATGTGATTATATCAACCAAATTTAATGATACTCACACTCTAACTAAAGTAGATTCAAATCATACCTCTTCTAAGTTACCATCTTTTGGAGTGATTGTGCTTTCATGTTTAGTCACAATTACATTACATTTCTTTACTCAATCAATATCTATCAGGAAATAATTGACATTTTACCAATACTGTTGATGAGTATTGATATATGTTCGAAGGATTAATATCAAGCAGGATTTACATTTTTACATCAATTTTATTTTTACTAGTGATAAATTCTTTTTATTCTTCACATTTGATATAAAATTTAAATAGATCAGTTGTGATTATAATTCCACAGTCATTCCTTTTGATTTGGTAATACAAAACTAGTAAATATATAAAAGTAAGTTAGAAATATCATTTCTAAATAATACAGTGGCATTTGACAGCAAATTAATCTTCGAATATGCATATAATCTGTCAGTTTCTAAGTTGGACATCAGTCATGATGCCTGTAGAAAATCTATTAGTATAATTGCTTCAATAAATGTATATTATTTAATATTGATCAAAATGTATTTATGGTATATAACTCTTGTTATATCATCAATATATTATTCATGCTTCTATAAAATCTAAAATATAATACAAGGTTGTGTGCTTTCCTAGCTGTCTCCATTAAAACTACAATAGCATCTGTTCCTTTAAACTTCCATGTTATACTTTAATCAAAGTGTTTTACTGCAATCAGTTTTATGATAAAACATTCATTCTCTCTCTAATAATTGCTAACAGAATTACTATCATTTGATCTTTTAGATGTTTCTGTATTCATGGCTACACATGGCAGCAAATATAACCAACCTTAAACCAGTTTATGGTAGATAAGAAGCTAAATAAATAAATAATAACAATAATGAAAATTGTGTAGTGCTCAGGTGCACTATAAATGGACAATCTTCATTGTGCACTACAAATGTTTAACATATATGTTAATCTTCATGCAATTGTTCGGATAATGGAACAGGCTAAGCATAAAATTAATGTCTCTAGGGCTGAGTATGCCACAGACACGTGTAGCCATAACCCTTTGCTGACCATATTTCTCATGAAATTAATTCCAATTAATTAATTATGAATTTTGAGGGATTACTAAAATTTTTAATTATTTCATTACTAAGATAATAACTTAACTTAAGGATCTTATATAAAATCATGTTCGAAGATTTTAATTCAAATAGGAAACCTTTAAAATTGATGGTTTTGCTTCATAAATGAAAACTGGTTTTAGCCAGGTTAGTATCAAATTGGTTAAAATAATTCATAAGGTGATTCTTTGAATTACAAATGTTTATCACCTTGTAAATGAGATAGAGCAGTCACAATACTAGTATATTCTAAACCACCATCCTAAAATAATGCTGTGAGACTCACTAAGATTCTACAGCAACTGTCTTATTATAAAGCTATCTCTTCCCACCATTGCTTGGACTTTTGTCACCTTCTGGGCTCTCAGCATTTGAGTTTCTCTCAAATACTTTAGCCCTATCAATAAGGAATTATATATATTTTATTCACCGAAACATCTTGTGTCTATTAATCCTCATATATAGACTCCCAACTGGGTATGCACAACACACACAAATATAATCACTTAAGCATAAGCTATCAAGGTAGCTTCCATATTGTTGCTTGACCTGTTATAAATAGGAGCCAAATCTCCCTTAAATTATACCCTACCATTTAAACAAAACAAAACAATGACATCTAAGTCTACATTGAATAATATAGTATCAGATATTTAATTCCTGAAATATATTATAGGATGTCTACAGTAGGAACTCTTTTGATCATAGGTCTAATCAATCATGGCTGACAACAACAAGAACAACAACCACCTAAACACACAGGCATACAAGTAAAGATAGACAAACAGAAAGACAGACTCTAGTTGTGTAAACAAGCTGTAGCTATAGATGTTTGTATAGATATACACATACATACACACTATTAAATATTTAGCCCAAATCATATAAACACATACATATACACAGACATGCACACAAACACATCTACAGACACAAATACACACACACACATATATATATATGTATTCTTACATGATAGATGTCAGCGACATACACATATATACTAATGTATTACAGATAACAGTGGCACACACACACACACACATAAACAGACAACACTGACACACACACACACACACATTATTAGACAACACTGCCACCTACCTACACATACATCGACATACATGGACAGATAACTCTACCACATACATTACATAAACATATAGCAACAGATGACTTTACCACAAACATTACATAAACATAGATACATACACATTAGAGACAACAGTAACACACACACACTACATACAACAGTTACACACACACTGACATACACACACATACGCACTATAGACAACAGTAACACACAGACACATACACACACTACAGACAACTGTAACACAAACACACACTGACATACACACACATACGCACTATAGACAACAGTAACACACATACACACGCTACAGACAACAGTAACATACAGACACACTACAGGCAAGGTTATGAGAGTAAATCAATGGTGATGTCAAATAGATGCTATATACTAGCAAATGTAATGAAGCCTTGTTCATTGTTACTTAACTTGATTTAGCTTTGCCAATAAAACTGATCCTTCTCTTAACTAAAAATCTTCCCTGTCTTCTCTTTCAATCATTCTGTATTTTGTCTGAGCAGGATATAATTATGGCAGAAGGGTTAAGAAGTTGGCCTTGCAATAATGTGCTTTCAGGTTTGTTACCCGCATGTGATATATTAGGCAAATATATGATATATTGGGTCACTCTGAACATATACATATCGGGTCCAGCTTTCTGCTCTCTGAGTTCAGATCCCACAAAGGTCAACTTTGCCTTTCATCCCTTCAAGGTCGATAAAAAAAGCACCAGTGTAGATCGATATCCCTTTCTACTTCCTCTCTCTCTCACACTTTCTTTCCTTCTCTGAAGAAATCTGCTGTACTCAGGCCTGGAGAGGGTTGGGCTCTGCCAGGCTTAAAATAGTCCAACAAATGCCATATGCCAATATGATGCCCCTACAACTCCACCAGGAGGTATGGGACCATACATACATACTCCTTATAGCAGTAAAAAATTAGACTAACTGCCAAGCTATATTTCGTTTCATAGTTCTCTGTGTTCAAATTCAGCTGAAGTTAGCTTTGTTTTCATCCATCAGTGATCTGTGAAAGGAGCATGAGGCATACACTGGAGGCCACACAATCAACAATACTTTTCTTCCAAGTCATCCATAGATTTCTGACCTTTTGGCAGTTCATTATTAACACTGCTATGCTGCCAAAGACTTGGTCTTTGGATTCATTTGTACCAGATATCTAGTAGTAATATCTTAATTCCCATTCAGGTTTTCCATAAATTGTAGTTATGCATTGTAGATTGTCTTAATATATTATGCACAAGATGCTTGAGGTGTCAATCATCTAAACCAGCGAGTTCATTAATTTAACCCTTTCATTACAATATTTCTAATGAAAGACACTGCCTATGGTTTCCAAATAATTTTAAAAATCAATAACTTTCTTATTATCAAGTTGATGTTTGAAACATAACTTAACAAATATTCTCACATTAAATTATAATGGCAGGTTTTTAGATAAATATAAATATATAAATTTGAAATGTAGTCATCCCAAATACAAATGGCTATAATAATAGTTGAACACTGTAAATAATAGTTGAAAGATTGGATGTAGCACTCCTGTCTGTCCATTTTTTCAACTACCTTTTATAGACTATATTACTATAGTCATTTGTATTTGGAATGACTACATTACACATTTTTCCAATGTCTCTTATGTCAACTGCATCATCATCATCACCATTTAATGTCCATTTCCCATGCTTGCATGGGTTAGACAGGTTGTCCATGACATGAGACAAGTCTGACCAGATTGACCATGCTGTACATTGCTCAGACGGAACTGTGAAATTTGATTAAGATTTTTACAGTTGGATGGCCTTCCTAACACCAACCACATTTACAGTGTATATTTTAAAACAAACTGCTTTGTATTGTAGAACCAGGTCAAAAGTTGTAAGAATGAATTCTACTAAACTCCTACTTCATACTCATTAACAACTAATGTACTGTCTCATAGGTTTGTTAAAACAGGGTGGCTCTGGGGTTAAACAAGAACAATTCTTCATTTATCAATATAATATACCTAAAAAAAAACACCATCTACTCATCTCTCATAACCATATCAAACTTAGTATGGTCCCTGTAGTAAATGTAAACCTTTCTTCTAGATATCATTCATGTGTAGAGATTAAAAATACAACATTGCCTTATGATCTATAAAGGAAATATTTACAAAAGCTGGTGGAGTTGTTTGCTAGACTAGAGATCTTTAAAATTTAATATGAACAAAAATATTGTAAAAAATGTAAAGCAAAGATAAGATTGGCAGATTTTAAATGAAAAAATATTGATTTCATTTGGTTAAGAACAACGTCAAAATATTGTAGGAAATTAGTCATGCTGGTGAAGTGATTGAATCTACCATACTATGTTACTGTTATTGATATTATTGATCTGATTAGAGGTAAAGTTGACATTAGTTGGACATGAACTTAGAACACAAAGGAACCAACTAAAAACATCATCATAAACATCATTATCATTTTTATATCTCAGACCTGCCAACCTCTAAAAGCCCAAAGAGGGAGTACCATGAAAAAAAGTGCCCTAAAATGGGGGAGAAATGAGGCAAAATGGTGAGATTTTCATAATGAAAGCTATACCCATTTTCAAAAGAGAAGACATCTCTCACCCTCGTTGGATGGAGAGAGTTGACAGGTCTGATGTCTGCTTTTCCACGATGGACTGTGTGGGATGAGACTTTTACAGCAGGTTACCTTTCCTGACACAAACTTATATTTTATTTTAAACATAAATGTGACAAAAAATAGGAGACTATGTGAAGAGATCCCTTTAATCTGCTGTGGATGAGACAACCTCTAACATCATAATAAAATGCACTCAATACAGTGAAGTGGTGTGTGGAATGGCTGGCAGATCAGAAATGTCTGGAAACTGAAGATGAGTTGCTGATCCTGATGTGCCAAAGATGTTCTGCAAATTTATTGTGAAACTAATAAAACTTTTCGTATTTCTGTTTTGTCATTTCCTTGAACTATATATTATATATAAAAACAATGAGTTAGAGACTTTGTTGATATGTAATCGCTATTTTATGAGTATGTGACATTTTATACATCTAATATTGTATTTTGTCTAAAGAAGGCATCCTATAACTTAGTATCCCTGAAATATATATAACGAAATAAATTGTGATGCTATAGTGATATATTTTCCATTTATTATTACTATTATATATATATATATATATACACACAGACACACACACACGGACATTGTTTAGGTGATGCCTCTAAGACTGCAAGCAGACAGATGAAAGACAGTATAAATTCTGATGGAATTTTAACTCGTTGTAGAAGTTGAACACTACAATATACTGTAAGACATTTGATATGAGTACTCTATCATATCCGTCAACTCTTCTGCCCTACTTCCCTCCCACATCCTATTAATTAATCATAATTTCTTTCAAACAAATACATGATGCTTTTGGATAGAATAGGGCTATTATTAGCTTAAAAAATCCCAAAGCAATATCAATCGTCATCTCTCTCCTTGAATGTTTTTCTCTCTGTCTTGTTCTTCTCTCTTCTCAACAACCACTTACATTTTAGTGGCTTTATTGCCTTGCTTCCGAAGTCAACTTTGCCTTTCATCTTTTTGAGGTCAATAAAAACAGTACCAGTATAGTACTGGGGTTGATCCTTCCTCTATATCTCTTTCTCACTTCCATTCTCTCACTCACACACTCTCTCAATCTTTATCCTTCACTGGAAGAAATCTGTTGTGCTCAGACCTGGAAATGAAATTGGTTCCGGCAGGTTTAAAATGCCCTAGAAAAGCTGTATGTCAATATGGTGCCCCTAAAACTCTGTCAAGCGTTACAGGACCATACATGTATAGATTACCTGGCTTAGGGTGAGCAAATAAATAGAAAATAAATCAAAATCATAAATAAATATATAAATAAAAGCAGAATACTCACTTAAGGCCAGTTACAATTTCAATGGCAGAGTTAAAGTTTCCAATAATAAGACAATATGAAGCTAATCTGAGGATACAGGATAATATAGCTTTTCTGTCATCATGTGTTGGTTGGGTAATGATTAAATGGGTAATCCAACTGCTCACCTGTAACACAGAACGGAATGGTATTTCATTGAGGTGGTAACCTTAAGCTTTAAGACAAATATTAAAACATATGAGGGTCAGCTATGAAGAAGTGATGTTAGAGCTGTGAAATCTTGCATGTATTAATTTCAACTTTTTTTTATTAATTACACTGCATTAGTTTTTTTCCAGGGAATATGTTGAAAAATAAACCTTATTAGTCATTCCATGAGAGTACCTTGGTCAGCCTATGAAGGAGTGATGCTAGAGCTGTGAAATCTTGTAAGCATTAATTTCAACTCTTATTAATTATAGTGTATTATTTCTTTCCAGGGACTATGTTGAAAAATAAATCTCATTTGGTCATTCCATGAGAGTATCTTGGCAAGCCTATGAAGAAGTGATGCTAGAGCTGTGAAATCATGCATACCTTAATTTCAAATCTTCTTAATCTTGTTATTAATATCTACATCATTTTTTTCCCAGATTTTTCACCAACATTATTCTAAGTATCATGTTATCACTTTAAACATTTTAAACCTTTGTTACTACTAACTCAATGTTATGCAATAATATATCATATAATTCAACCTGAAGATTACATATATAGAGTTATACACATATGTAGGTGCTAGCCATAATCAATGATTAAGTTTACTTGACTTTCTCTCAGTTAAGAAAGATTTTGTCTGAAACATTGGAAACCTGTTCTCCCAATGGTATATAAACTTAAGATATTTTAAACTTTGCTGCTAAGCCAAAACTTTGCCTATACAAAACTTTACTAGTCTCTCTGGATTGTTTTTACTTAAATATCATCATCATCATCATTGTTATCATTTTCATCATCATCATTTAACATCTGTATTTCTATACTGGCAAGAGTTGGATGGGTTGGCACAGACCAAAACAATACTTAACTAAAGCTACTGGTGAGAGAGATGGTGTAGTCACTGACCACGCGACCATGAAGTAGATTGTATTGGGATATATATAGGATTTAAATTATATATATGTGTATATATATATATTTAATATAGAAAAGCTTCTACAGGACTAGAACTGTTTCATTTATGAGAAATCATCAGGAAGCTTCCTGATGATTTCTTACGAATGAAACAGTTCTAGTCCTTTAGAAGCTTTTCTATATTAAATATTTATAACTTGCGTTGTATTGAGTACCTTACTTACTGTGGTTACTCCCGATTGAACCCAGGATAAACTTATATATATGTATATATATATATAGAGAGAGAGACAGAGATTAAGAAGAATAAGAGCTAGTGTTGCAGCGTATGTACTAACTTTATTGGCATATTACAATTGTTTTCATATCGAACAGCTCAGGATACAATCAAAATGTTGGGGCCTGACTCTTTTTCGACATCTCGTCAGATATGTGAGTTATATGTGCGAAAGATGTGATTTACACACCCAACTAACATATACAAGTGTGATATAAAATTTAAAATATATATAGAAACATTACCACACTTATATAAGTGAGAATATGTTTACCTAAATCTGTTAATTAATTTAATATAAGATTTCTGTATAAATTTAAATTCAGAATCTAGTTAGATGAAACTAAGAACTGTATAATGTGGTTCCTTTATACATTCTTCATTAGTTTATTTATTAACCCTTTAGTTACCAACCAGACCAAAACCGGTCCTGGTTCCAATTTAAATTAAAATCTTCCAGCATATTTTTATATAAGAACCTTACATTACTAACAAAATAATTAATAATTTTTATATAAGAACCTTAAATTACTAACGAAATAATTAATAATTTTAAAATTAGAATTGGTGCTCTGAAATAATTTTAGTAAATCTCTCAAAATTCTTCATTAATTAATTCAAATAGAGATATGGTCATGAAAGGGATAAATCAACATTATTAGAATTCATTTCACTTTCTTTCAATCTAAATTAGTTATAATTGCATCTATTGTTTCTTCAGTTTTTATTTCTATATTTGTTCCAAACTAAACTGTCAGGAATGTTTTAATTAAACTATTGATATTTATAATTTATAGAAATAATTCAATATACACAATAATTAATCTTAATATTTTTTAACTAAACACCTGGTCAGTTTTTGTCTAAAGAGAATCATTACCAGTCAAATTAACACCTCTGATGTGTGGTCTTCCCAGTCTCAGCACTGCAGAAACACACACACTCTTTCTCTCTCTCTGTATAAATATATATATATATATATATCATCATCATCGTTTAACGTCCATCTTCCATGCTTGCATGGGTTTGTATATATATATATATATATATATATATATATATAGGAGAAAGTATGAGCCCGACGGCAGAGCTCAAGCCGTTTCGACGGCTATTTCTGGACTAAAGGAGAAAAAAAAAAAAAAATATTACTTTAGTCCAGAAATAGCCGTCGAAATGGCTTGAGCTCTGCTGGCGGGGTCATACTTTCTCCTATTACCCACTGTATTACCCTAAGTATTGAGTACTCTGGTGCGTTATGGTCCACCTGGTTCCTTACCACAACTCCTTCGTTATATATATATATATATATATATATATATATATAAATATAATTTCAGCGAGATCGAATTTCAGCAGTGGTCGAAAACAAAGTGAAACGCAATTTCTGAGTTATGCGGCAAGCGCTGCATGGACTAAAAAAAGACCAGAGCAATAAACATAGGTTATAGCCTCCAAACAAACTGAGAATGGCGGTCAAGAAGCCATCAGCCACCTAAGCCAAAAAAAAAACCGAAGCAAGCTAAACAGGTCAAACAAAAGAATCAATATATATATATATATATAAATTTTGAGTATATGTTGGTTGTATATATATATATATATATAATCATCATCATCATCACCGTTTAACGTTGCATGGGTTTGGACGGGAGTTTTCCCACTTCAAGCAAGATTGGTTGTCTTGCTCGTATAGGACTGTTTGGCGGGTTTTCTACGGCTGGATGCCCTTCCTAACACCAACCACGTTTACAGTGTGGACTGGGAAGTTTTTACCGTGTTGCCTCATGGCCACATTACAGCGTGGACTGTGTGTTTTTTTGTCATGACACCTACATGACCTCATTTGTTTCGGACTAGATGTTGTGGTACCAACATAACTTCACATTGAAGGGGGTGGTGTGGGTGGTGTGGGGGTAGTGGGACAGGGGTGTATTTTTGTTAGAGGTGCCTACTGACTGTAGGTTTTGCTTTGCATTTAGGCAAGGCGGGTCTTCTGTATTACTGTGTAGCGCCAAAGATCTCGGTCCAGTGACATTGTCTTGGAGAGGTGTAAGTGTGTGAGGTCGGAATTTATCAAATATATATATATATAAATGAATTGTTATACAAAATAAACTAACACATAAGCTGAAGAGTTATGTAACATGAATAGTTATATATGATAAACAGTTATATACATTAAACAGATTTAAAGCATTTAGAATTAAACATAATTCTGACTGTACTTTTAGAAAAGATAAAACTATTTAATATGTTTATAAAGAGTGCAGAAAATATGGTTTAGAGAAACAGAGCAGAAGCATATAAATAACACACCCTGAATACATGTTCTTTGCCTGTTCATTCAATATGCAGCAATCTTTTCCATTTCAAAAGAAATTCTGCGTAGGTGTCCAACATACACTGCTTCCAAGCACTGCCTATCTATATATATGTATATCAGATATATCTTTTATGATCACATCAACTTTACTTTCTATTTTTTTTTAATCTAAATATTTTCCTGCCACTCAAAGTAGAGTAGAAAAGTAAGCTGCTAGCAAGCTAAGTCTACAAGATATATATTATTCTTAATTGTTGCTATTTTATTTTGATTACATTACTAATGCCTTTCAGAGACATATGGATCAGGAATACAAACCAGGTCATTGATTCTATTTACTAGGATTCTATTCCTACCATTCTAAAGCTCTCGATATTGCTCTCGTTTTATGCTGCTTTTCTTCCACAAATATTTGAATTCTGGTGACTGAGTAGTTGACTCCTAGTTATTGAGGAAATACTTACAGGATACTGACGAAAGCATACATTCAGAGTGGGATCCTGTAATCTTCACCTTACTTGAACTCAGTACACTAAGTTAAAGAAACCGTCAATTATACAGTGCTCCCACTTCTTACAACAGAAAACAATACCTACACTATAGTATTATTTTAAAGCTGATTGCTGAATCAGTGTGAGTTGTTATGGTTCACATCACCATTGTATAATCAGCCTTGCATGAGATTGTATCTTATATGAGGTTTCATAAGTTCTTTAATGATAAGAAAACCAGTTTTATCATGTCACCATTTTTCTGGTGACAGGAGGTAAGATTTCAACACTTCATGCACAGAGCTAGAATAGACATTACAATGTATCATGTCTGATGTTCTAACAACTCTGCTATTTGACAACCCCAAACTGGAACTTTATTTATCAACCCTCTACACATTCTTCTTCACCCACTTATTCCGGAGAGAGTCATGGGGGCAGAGTCTTCAGTGGGTCTTGTCAGAAGCAACATCTCCAATTGATCTGGCTAGATCCCCAAAAAATAAAGAGCCAAGCTCATGGATGTTATCCAACCATCTTGCTCTGTGTGTCTCCTGCCAGTTGGTTTTGTCCATAACATCTAATTAGTGCCATGATACAAAATATGGAACCTTTGGTCGGTAAGCCCAGCAACTTATTAACCTGGCCAATCATCAGGTCTGTCATTTTTTTTGTCAGTTGCAGGTATTCTTCATTGCATTTGAAAGTTGTTCACTTGATATGTAGCTTATCATTTTAAGGCATCATTCATTCTTACTAACACATTGTCGTACTGTTCATTTCTAGCTGTCTGCTTCTTCAATTACAGCTCAAATTCTCATTCTACTTTAATCAATATGTTTCTCACACAGCAATTTACTGTCTCTAATTAACTAAATTATATGGCAACTTACTCACTTTCTTCTCAATTTCAAACTTCAATAAATGACTAAACACCTTAATTTTCTTACTATCATAGTATTTACTACTTCTGCTTCAAATACGCCATCTGAACTTATCTTTATTATATTCACATTGCTTTTAATGTGTATCTACTGATATATCTATCCTAAATCCCAAAGGCTGATATTAAAATTGAATCTATCGATTTTTTATCTCATCTTTCACAAAATAACTGATTATTTGCATTTTCTATCATCACAAAAATATTTATCAGAAATTAAAAAGTTATTTAGTTTCATTTAAATCTATTTAAAAAAAGCAAAGGATATGATTAATCTTCAAGTTGTCACAATATATATATATATGTATATGTATATATATATATATATATATATATATAAAGAGATAATTTATATATGTGTTGGGGCTAAACTTGTTAATGTATTGGATTCATTCTAATACAGTAAGAATGATTAACACATGAATCACCATGTGGCTATGGAATGAATCGTCAATGTTACACAATACTATATATATATATTAATTGTAAATGTGGTTGGCATTAGGAAGGGCATCCAGCTGTAGAAACCAAGTCAAAATCAGATCTGTATGAGCAAGTTATAGTCACTTGACCTAGCATTTCTCACAACAGGAGAACCCATCTAACCCATGCTATCATGGAAAAATAGACATTAAATGATGATGATGATGATGATGAATAACTATACTTTTTCTTGTTACCATTTCAAAAAATAAATACAGACAGATGTATATATATATATTAAGAGTTTGACTTAGTCATGTATTACCAGTAATTTCATAGACATAAACATACCTGCTACACACGTTTTATAGACTCACTTATGCTATCAATCTGCCTAAATATCCATGTAATCAGTGTCTAAGAATAACTGGTGTTGCTCACAATCCAACATCACAATGTGCATGCGACTGAAACCAACCAATGGAACCAGCCAATGGAGGCTCTCTGTAACCTGTTTCATAATCGCATCTCTATTTATAAGTTTTATCTAACTGCTGCATCTAAAGGAGTTAGATGTGAAACCACTGGAAATTATTGAATATGTCAAACTCTTAATATAAACATTCTCAACTTACACATTATGTGTAGGTTGCTCTTTTCATTCAATTGTACCAGCATATGCATGCATGTATGTATGTATGTATGTATGTATGTATGTATGTATGTATGTATGTATGTATGTATGTATGTATGTATGTATGTATGTATGTATGTATGTCAAGGCAGAATTCTAGGAGAAGGAAAACTCTGATATAACACCTGCAACCCTGATGGTATCCAATGATGTTGACTTGTTCTTCTTTTTGGTAAATATCATCTTGGTTAAGAGAGTGGGACTGGCTTTGTGTAGTGCCTTTGCTCACTATAAAAGCTTCACAGCACAGGCATTGCTTTATATCTGGAGATCTCTCTGCACTTGTCATCACATGGTACCATGGGCCCAGCACCATGTGTCAATAATTGTCACAAGTGTAGTGTTTGTACCAGAGTTTTCAAGTCGCTGGCTGGACTAAAAAGTCACACTTGTTCAGCGCATTGGTAGGGGTTCTCCTACATGGATATAAAGTAGTGGCCATACTCGAAAACGAGTTGGCAGCCACAATGTATGTATGCATGCATGCATGCATGCATGTATGAATGTATGTATGTATGTATGAATGTATGTATGCATGTCAGGTCACTCTTGAGTACTTACTACTGGTAACATGTAACCCAGTACAACCTGTCTCATGGTCAAGTCGTCGGCGACTAAACCGGCAAACCCACCAAGCTTGCTTGGTGAGGAGGGTGATATTTGGACACCCTGCGGGAGGAAATACAAGATCCTGCAAAGGGTGGAGGAACTCAGCAGAGTCAACGGCCATCCAAATAGCACTTTTTTCTTTTCTTTTTTTTACCTCAGAGTGAAAGGTCCCCAGTTGTTGTCACAACACCTTTCTAGGAGAGGGAAACTCTGAAAAAAACCTGCAGCTTCAAAAGCATCCAATGATGTTGACCAGTTCTCCTTTTCGGGTAGTGTTTTCGATGCTCAGAGAGTAGGATTGGTCAAGTGCAAGGCCTTTCCCCACTTAAAAAACCTTCACAACACAGGCATTGCTTGTTCTGGTTATGTTACAGGTTCATGTGGCTGGCCATAGCCTAAAAAGTGCACCATTTTCTGTAAACTGACAAGTGATTGCAGTACTCTCAGCAGAGTTTGCAGCCATCATGTATATATGTATGCATCTATGTAAGTGTGTAAGTATGAATGTATGTATGTAAAACTTGGGAAAATCCAAAACATTAACTCAAAATGCCATGAAGTGGGATTGAACCAGGCACTTCATGATTGGGAAATAAACCTCTCCTGCATCTAAAGGAGTTAGATGTGAAACCACTGGAAATTATTGAATATGTAAAACTCAACTATTCTTGTATCCACCATTGATTATATGACAACATTTATAAACAAAACCATTATATAATATGTAGATCTTTAAGCCAATATAACAAACTCACAAATATTGTTTTTTAATTTAAAGAGACAAAACGTTTTTACATTCCATTAGAGAATGTTACAAATTAAAATTGTAAACAACTTTCAAATATCTATCAGAGAAACATTATTTGGGATTTTCCATTAATATAAACAAGACTTGGAATATTGATGTATTAGAGAAATACTGATGCTGCTCTACAGAGATTGGAAAATGCTGAAGGTGTTCAGTCAAAAACATATATATAAACAGGTAGTCTATCCAGGTGTAATATAAAGCATTCAGTAGGTAAATATGTAGTTATCTCTAAAGCAAAGGGAATCGATCGACAAGATCACAGATCTCATTTGATTACCAAGTTGTAATTTCTGGCAGAAGGAACAACATGAAATAAATTGTCTTGGTCAAGGACATAATGCACAGACTTGTGCCTTGGAGGGGAAACTTTCTAGGAGCAAATCCCAAATTATATATCAATTCCTAAATCTTAGATCAACTCCATTTCAAATATTTTATTTATTTGGTGGTTTAATATAATAGTCTACTTGTTGCATACATACAAAAGCTTTGTTCAGTTGACTTTCATACTATATAATTTTATGCAGTATAGATTTAAAGATGGTGAAGCCTTAACCCTTTAGCATTTACATTATTTTATATTTACTCTATTTTCATGGTAAAGGTTTTACCTCAAATAATTATCTCACATAATATCAAATCTATGAGGTTTTGATATGATTTATTTTGAGAACAATACCTTAACATCAGTATGAGCGGCCAGTTACAGCCAGTTTGAACAGAAAAAGGTGAGAGAATTCTGGCCAGATACGGCTGGTTTAAATGCTAAAGAGTTAAGCTATATAAAGCTTGAAAGCCTCCAGTTGAACATAAAATGTCTCATACAAATTGAAAACATCTAAGGTCCTTTAATTATTTTGGGGTCCCTGTAGATTGTCATGTCTTAAGCTTCTTTAGCTTATGCCTAAATCTTATACTGCTTCCATGACAGATATATATTGCATTAGGTGTGTAGTGTGTATGTGTAGTGTGTGTAGTAGAGAGAAAGATAGATAGAGAGAGAGAGGCATAGAGAGAGAGAGAGAGAGAGAGAGAGAGAGAGAGTATGCATAATTCTCATCTCTCTCTCTTACTGTTTACCACAACCTGGAAATTATAGCAAGGCTCAAGTTTACTAGGTTACTAAGCAATGAAACACTTCAGCCCAAAACTGAACTTATTGTGTTAGATTTTGCTTTTTAGCAGTTTATGATATTTCTCAGTGCTCACGTAGAAATTCATTTTGTGTTTATAAATATAAGTGAAAAGTAATGTGAATGTGGCTCTTGAAAATATTTTTTGGTTTTTTATTAATTTTAATCAACTTGTCAAATCAAATTTGAAATGATTTCATTGGGAATTAAAAGATTTGTCAATGATTTTAATATAAAGTCAAAGTGCTTCATGGGATTTTCAACATTTCTGTAGATAAGATGGTATCTAAGAGCTGTTTACATGGTATTTCATTGTTGAATCTGAATTCCCAGCAGAATTATTGCTGTTGCTGGAGTTGATAAGTTCTATATTGTAATGTCAAAGTAGGAAACTGATCTCAACTGTTTTCATATAGTATTGATAGAAGTTCTATTAATATTTCATAGTGTGACATGATCAACACTATCAAGTGTGTAAACCTGAAAAATGTATAAAATGATAAATGTTGCTGAAACACATTGTTGCCATAGTAGATAAATGTAGTGTGACTAAAGAGCAAGGTAACCAGGGACACCTGCTGCATGAAAACTTAATAGTAAAGTTGGTGGTACTAGGTAGTAAGCCAAGATAATTTAATTAAAATTACATATTCAGTAATGAGAACAATCATTATCAAATTGATTAATTTTTTTATAAACTCTAGGGGAGACAACCGTGAAATTTTAATTTGATAAAATTAATTAAATTTAGACTGTAGTGGGGATTGAGTTTGATCTTTAGCAGAATGTTGACAACTCGAGAAGTGTTTCAAATATAATTATATTAGAGTAATGGTTGCTTTTATAACTCGTTTATTGGAGAAATATAAAGAAATATATTATTTATTTACAAAAAAACCCACGTAAAACAGCCCACCCCTCCACAAAAACAGCAAAAAAAAAAACGGCACTTAATATTATCATAATTGCTTCTGATTGAGGTACAAGGCCAACAATTTCGGGGAGGGGAAAGTCGATTAAATTGACCACAATTCATTACTGTTGCTTTATTTTATTGACCTGTAAGGATGAAAGACAAAGCTAATCTCAGTGGGATTTGAACTCAGAGCATAAAGAACTGTAACTCTATGCTGCAAGCATATTCTCCAATGCTCTACCGACACTGTCAATCCACCACTCTGCAGTTAATATTATAATAATAAGGATGAAAGGCAACGCCGAGGTTGACTTTGCCTTTCATCCTTACGGGGTCGATAAAATAAAGTACCAGTAATGCACTGGGTAATTGCTGGCCTTGTGCCTAAACTAGAAACAATTATAATAATAACAGATCCTCTGTCTTATTCAATGATGGTTGATCAGCTATTCAATTGAGTACCCAACTCATGAATTAATGTATAAGGAGGTGAATGTTCTATAAACATATATATCCTTTTATATAATTCTCAGGCAAATCTATCATAAAATAGTATATGACAGAATGTGGAGCTTTGAGTGACTGTCTACTGTTAGTTATATGATGTTGTAGTTTGACCGTCCTGTCTTTTCTTCAGGCATAGTGTTTAAACATTCAGATACTGGTTCACAGCATCTATGATGGTGACAGTGACAATGTAGTGACTGTCTAGTTTTAATTATATGATATTTTAATATCATATAATTATATATTTTAATAGGGCGGTGAATTGGCAGTATCGGTAGAGGGTCGGATTATGCTTTCCAGCATAGTTACGTCCCTTTACGATCTGAGTTCAATTCCCGCCGAGGATAACTTTGCCTTTCATCCTTACGGGGTCGATAAAATAAAGTACCAGTAATGTACTGGGATAATTGCTGGCCTTGTGCCAAAAAGTAGAAACAATTATATGATATTTTAATATGACCATCTTGTCTTTTCTTCACAGGTAGATTTAACTAATATTTCTTGATGGAAGGCTGGTTGCATGAGACTCACACATTGGCTCATAAATAAAGGTTGAGTATAGTCAATTGTATAAAGCCAAGAACCTCACTGATACTTATCTTATGAAACCCAGGAGAAATTTCACCCAGAATTTAATGGTAGAAGACTAAATATTCAAAGATATTTTGCTCTGCTTTTTTACCGATTCTTCTAATTCACTGCAGTATCTGGTAATGGATTTCATGAGGGCAATGGATTAACATTTTGTTTACCATTAGTTTTAGAACCACTGCAGTTAAATGGAGCATTGTGACATTCTTGCCTTACATAACATTAACATCAATGCAACTGAGACTTGCTACTTAAAAAAATAGAGTTCCTTGTGATATTTGTTCTGCACTGATTTACACAAATACACCCTTATCACACTCAACATGGAGAATATAGTGAATCAGTGATAGCTCTATTGGGAACCTGTAACCAATAACACCATTGTTCATCAATTACAATATATTATGAAATGAATAAATGTCTTTCCCAAGGGAACCACTAATGCATTTCATGTAATATAGTTCAACAAAGGAAGGTTAATGATAATAATTAATAACACTGAACTAGAAGAATCTGTAACTATAAAATGTGTTGACTTGGAATTCTATGCCACATGCCTGAGATAACAGGAAGAGAAAAAAACATACTACAACATTGACCAGTCATGGACAAACTAAGGCCCATGTGGCTTGTTTGGCTCTCTGAATTACAAGCCTAATTTCAAAATTGCTTTGAATATTTTAGTAATGCAGCCTGCCTTATGATGAGTTACATCCTATGTTCCCCCCCCCCTTATGATGAGTGACATCCTATGTGGCCCACCATATGATGAGTGACATCCTATGTGGCCCACTTTATGATGAGTGACATCCTATGTGGCCCACTTTATGATGAGTGACATCCTATGTGGCCCACTTTATGATGAGTGACATCCTATGTGGCCCACCATATGATGAGTGACATCCTATGTGGCCCACCTTATGATGAGTGACATCCTATGTGGCCCACCTTATGATGAGTGACATCCTATGTGGCCCACTTTATGATGAGTGACATCCTATGTGGCCCACCTTATGATGAGTGACATCCTATGTGGCCCACTTTATGATGAGTGACATCCTATGTGGCCCACCTTATGATGAGTGACATCCTATGTGGCCCACTTTATGATGAGCCACATCCTATGTGGCCCACCTTATGATGAGCCACATCCTATGTGGCCCACCTTATGATGAGCCACATCCTATGTGGCCCACCTTATGATGAGCCACATCCTATGTGCCCCCCCTTATGATGAGTGACATCCTATGTGGCCCACTTTATGATGAGTGACATCCTATGTGGCCCACCATATGATGAGTGACATCCTATGTGGCCCACTTTATGATGAGTGACATCCTATGTGGCCCACCTTATGATGAGCCACATCCTCTGTGGCCCAGTGCTCAACAAAGGTTGCCCATGCTTGATATAGGCTAACAGAATCTGGACATTCCTTGATGCCATCAATGTTGTTGAACCACACTGGAGAGAGCAAAATTATGTTAGTGGATGGTGCCAAAATTCTTGGCATGGGCAACCTTTTGTGAACAGTCGACCAAATAGAATATGGCTGATCATAAGGCAGGCCACACTACTAAACGATCCAAGGCAGTTTTGAAATTAGGCGTGCCATTCAGAAAGCCAAATGAGCTGCATGTGGCCCATGGGCTGCAGTTTGTCCATGACTGGTCTAAGGTGTGATGTGGGGAAAGAAAAATTATACATAGATAAAAAAAAAAAATGTAGTATGATATTTTCTATCGCGAAAAGTTTCTGTTAAAATACACCAGGACCCAGGACTTCAAAATACTGAACATCAAAAGTCTAAGAAAATATTTCTTTACTGATTAACACGAGTATGATTAATATAACTTTAGTCATTAAGATAGTTTGTTTTCTTTACCACATAAGTAATCATAAAGTATGTTTAACAATAACATACTTCATGATGGTATCTTTGAATAGTTAACTATTCATAAGAAAATAACCCGCTGAGGTTGAGTCATAACAATAGAAATCTATAAATTATTCAGAATTAGTACAGTTCTAGATAGATTGAGGGGCCGTGTCGCAATCATATATTTCAATTTTGGTATAGTTTCTACTGCTGGATAACTTTCCTAACATTATCCCTTTTATAGAATGTGTTGGGTGCATTTCACTGTGGTACCCAGCATCAGAGAGTTTGTCATGTCCTCAGTAAGGGTAAAGTGTTTAAATGAGGGGAAAGTATGAGAGTCAGTTTAATGGGGACAAGCAACACAATAAGGAGATAGAAGAAGGGGAATGATAAGGATAGTTTCATGCTGGTTATTTCTAGTTAGTTTCAAGATAAAAAGTTAACACAACAACAACAACAACAACAACAACAACAACATCAATCAAATAAAATCAATAAAACCCACAAGATAAAAGATTTAGTTGATAATCTTAAAATTTAAAGAATTCTATGTTAAACAGTTGAACTTACCTCACCAAACCTTTGAAGAAGATCCTCAACTGATACTTGCTTTTTATTTGTTATTGGTCTGATAAGGTCAAGGCTAACTTGCCGTATATATTGTGCAGGAGGTATTCGATTGAATAACTCATATTCCGTCTCTGTTAATGATAAAGCTACTTCTTCAGGAAAATGAAGAATTTTTTGGATTAATATAAGTTCTTCGGTATATATATAATTTGTTCCTATTTCAGATTGCCTTACAAAGTGCCGTCGGCTGTAATCTATAGAAGTGAATGAAATGAAAGTTAGCTGTTGTGTGACAGAAATAATGAAATAGGAAATAAGAAGCAGAATATAAAGGAATAAGAGAGTAGCAATAAAAGCTATGTTTCAATAACGATTGTTATCCTTAAAGGATTCTTGAAGCATGAAATGTAATCAGGGTTATTACATTGTCTGTTGTTATTGTTGCTACAAACAAATGCCTTGCCAATAGTATGCTACTCACCCCTGCCCCCCTCTCTCTCTCTCATATATACATACATATATATATATATATATATATAGGAACCAGTAAGACCCCGACAGAATTAGTCCAGAATTAGCCGTCGAAACGGCTTGAGCTCAGCTGTCGGGGTCTTACTGGTTCCTATTACCCACTCTACTACCTCAAGTATTGAGTACTTTGGTGCGTTATGGTCCACCTGGTTCCTTACCACATTTCCTTCGTTATATATATATATATATATATATATACACACACTTATACATACATATATATATATCCAGATACATATATACATATATACATATATACATATATATCGACATACATATACATATATACATATATATATATATATATATATATATATCGACATACATATACATATATATATCGACATACATATACATATATATATCCACATACATGTACATATATATATCCACATATATATACATATATATATCCACATATATATACATATACATATATATCTACATATAAATACATATACATATATATCTACATATAAATATACATATCCATATATATATCCACATATATATGTATCCATATATATCCACATATATATATATATACATATATATCCACATATATATACATATACATATATATCCACATATATATACATATACATATATATCCACATATATATATATATACATATATATCCACATACATATACATATCCACATACATATACATATATATATCCACATATATATACATATATATATATATATATCCACATATATATATATATATATATATCCACGCATATATATATATATATATCCACATACATATATATATATATATATATATATCCACATACATACATACATCCACATAAATATATATATATATACATATATCCACATACATACATACATCCACACATATATATATATATATCCACATACATACATATATATATGTGAGTGTGTGTGGGTGTATATATATACATATATATATATACATATATATATATATATACATCATTATCATCATCATTATCAAAGCAGACGTAAAATGATGATGATGATATATATTGTTTTTTTAATTTATTTGTTTTATGAATA
This sequence comes from Eledone cirrhosa, assembly GCA_964016885.1. Taxonomy (NCBI): domain Eukaryota; kingdom Metazoa; phylum Mollusca; class Cephalopoda; order Octopoda; family Eledonidae; genus Eledone; species Eledone cirrhosa. The sequence goes on along the minus strand of OZ024750.1, from coordinate 8,287,041 downwards.
GAAAACATTATTAATATTATTTTGCAAATCCCAGTCATTGAGGTTGTCATCATCATCACCGTCATCTTCATCATCACCGTCATCATCTTCATCATCGCCGTCACCATCATCTTCATCATTGCCGTCATCATCTTCATCATCGCCGTCATCATCTTCATCATCGCCGTCATCATCTTCATCATTGCCGTCATCATCTTCATCATCGCCGTCATCATCTTCATCATTGCCGTCATCATCTTCATCATCGCTGTCATCTTCTTCATCATCGCCGTCATCATCTTCATTATCGCCGTCATCATCTTCATCATCGCCGTCATCATCTTCATCATTGCCGTCATCATCTTCATCATCGCCGTCATCATCTTCATCATCGCCGTCATCATCTTCATCATCGCCGTCATCATCTTCATCATCGCCGTCATCATCTTCATCATCGCCGTCATCATCTTCATCATCGCCGTCATCATCTTCATCATCACCGTCATCATCTTCATCATTGCCGTCATCATCTTCATCATCGCCGCCGTCATCATCTTCATCATTGCCGTCATCATCTTCATCATCGCCGTCATCATCTTCATCATTGCCGTCATCATCTTCATCATCGCCGTTATCATCTTCATCATCGCCGTCATCATCTTCATCATCGCCGTTATCATCTTCATCATCGCCGTCATCTTCTTCATCATCGCCGTCATCTTCTTCATCATTGCCGTCATCTTCTTCATCATCGCCGTCATCATCTTCATCATCGCCGTTATCATCTTCATCATCGCCGTCATCTTCTTCATCATCGCCGTCATCATCTTCATTATCGCCGTCATCATCTTCATCATCGCCGTTATCATCTTCATCATCGCCGTCATCTTCTTCATCATTGCCGTCATCATCTTCATCATCGCCGTCATCATCTTCATCATCGCCGTCATCATCTTCACCATTGCCGTCATCTTCATCAGCACCGTCATCATCTTCATCATCGCTGTCATCATCTTCACCATTGCCGTCATCTTCATCAGCACCGTCATCAGAAATTATGTCATCGCCGTCATTGTTCCTATTGTCATTTTTATTGTATTCATAACTGCAACCACAGTCATCACCATCACCATCATGGACATCATCATCACCATGGACATCATCATCACCATCACATACATCATCACCATCACAGACATCATCACCATCACCATCACAGTCATCATCACCATCATCACCATGGACATCATCATCACCATCACAGACATCATCATCACCATCACAGACATCATCACCATCACAGACATCATCATCATCATCACCATCACTCATCATCATCATCACCATCATGGACATCACCATCATCACCATCACAGACATCATCATCATCATGGACATCATCATCATCATCATTATCACCATCACAGACATCATCACGATCACAGACATCATCACCATCACCATCACAGACATCATCATCACCATCACCATCATAGACATCATCAGTGACAGCATTACATTATCTGATGATTAGGATTAAGAACATGATTATTCCTATTGGGGTCCCCCTTTTCTGTACCCTTGCTACCACTCTCACCCCCACTCCCTCCACCTCCATAATCATCACCATCATTTCCTTTGTGGGATCTTCCTTCTTCTGTATCCTTGCCACCCTTCTCATCCTACCACTCCATCTACCTCCATCACCATCATCATCATTCCCCTGGCTACCACTCACACCACCCACACCATCACCATCATCATCACCACCATCACCATCACCATCATCACCACCACCATCATCACCACCACCACCATCATCATCATTATCATCACCACCACCACCACCATCATCATCACCACCGACATCATCATCACCACCATCATCACCACCATCATCATCATCATTACCACCACCACCACCACCACCATCATCATCATCATCATCACCATCATCACCACCAACATCATCATCACCACCGACATCATCATCACCACCACCATCATCATCATCATCATCATCACCACCATCATCACCACCATCATCATCACCACCATCATCATCATCACCATCCCCATCATCATCATCATCATCCCTTTTGTGTTCTCATTCTGCTTCAATGCAATTAGCTGTGCAGGATAAGCAGCTTGAAGCATTCTCCTCTCCTCACAACATCAGCATGGCATGGTAATGATTTATAACATAGACACAAACTACCAAACTATAAAATATGAGAGGAGATGAGAGTACAGTACAGTTGATTAAACACCACAAGGTATTCTGTAAAGAGCTTTACCAATTCTTGTTTCTGCCCCCCCCCCCCCCCCCTCCCCCAAACCTACCCCTGTTGCTATCAAGTAATAATGATCAAATAATTATGAACTGCTGCAAGCACATTATATATGAATAAATAATTTTAGGAAGCCAATAATAAAGGTGCACCTGAGTTGCCAAATGTATTCCAAATCACAAATTACAGGTGATCTTCTATAGAGCTAAAACTCTATTAGGCTATGACTAATGTTGTTTTTCATTTCCTTTGGACAAAGCTTTTTGAAATTACATTAAAATGTTGATACTAGTTTAACTATCAGTGTTTCATACCAATGGTATCTAAATGCAAGTTATTCTCTAACATTTCTATACTTTTACACCAAAAAGTTTACAATATGTCTCAGGAAAATATCGCTGGGCAGATTTTATGGGCTAAAACCAACCAGTAGGAGGGCCTGGGGCCGACCCCGGGCAAGATGTTTGGATAATATCCATGAGCTTGGCTGGTCATGCTTGGGGATCTAGTAGAATCAGTTGGAGATGGTTGCTTCTGACAGGACTGGTTGGAAGGAGTGTTTGAGGACTCTTCCCCCTGTAGAACCCTCTCAGGAATAAGTGGACAAAGGAGAAGAAGATTACAATACTGTACATTTACTTAGAGGTGATCTCAGAGATGTGGTCGGATAATAGCGAAACCTGTCCAAAGATGTCTCCTATACTTGTGAATATATCTAAAATATAATTGATCAATGACTAGTATTACGTTTTCAGCATTGCATAATTATTTCTAGTTAGATTTTTATACTCCATACATTAAAGATACAGGGTGTCCATAAAGTCTGCATGCAATTTAAAATGCTACAACTATTTGAATTGCACAAGGATGTTATGGATGCCCTGTATCAACATAAAGTTAGCTATTAATATAAAATAAAATGAGTTTGGAGAAGAGACATCGATCTTACAGAGCCTGCAAATGTAATGAGTTCTGTTCCCTTTGTCCATCAAAGAAAGAAACAAATGAAAAATATATATGGGTTGTAAAAATGACGTGGAATAATAACAGAATCTAAATTTCTACTGAGACAATTATAAAACATTTTCCTAGTTAAGAACAAACAATTCTACTTTGCGTGTGTTGCCCTAGAAATGGCATATACCCAGGCCTAGGATCTGTGTAGTCCATTGAGTGCCGAGAAAGTTTCAAAGAGAAAGCTAACTGGCTAGAATGGGCCACAATATGTATAAAACTGCCATGCAAAAGTTTAGAGTTAGCAATGAATTCAGAAAAAAAATGTAATGTAAAAGGAAAGGTGCTAGATTGGAAACTGTAAATGTAATGTAAAGGGAAAGGTGCTAGATTGGAAACTGTTATATTTATATATTTCTTTAATATTCACATACAGCTTGCTGTCTCTGCTTTATTTAGCTTCATCAGTACAAAATAAACAGAGTTCATGAAATTCATGTTATATTTACTAAATTAAGTTTACCCTTGGTTGAAAGGAGGAATAAAGTTTGTGAGTGGGAGCTAAACATAGGTATACACAGGCAAAGAGTTAATATGGTTTTTAGTTCATTTCTGATTTGAAAGATTGAGGGGAAACGTGGTAAATTTAAATTAACTTAACATATTCTTTTTAGATATTTTTAAGGCTGTTTATTTTATATTTAGTTCTATTTATTCTTTGGTCAGCTTCTCTGTTGTTTATTTGCATATTGTTTTTCATATCCTGAAGTTATTTTTTCTGAAATTGTTTATCTTTATATTATTTCCTTTTGCTCAATACAGCAGTTGTTCTGTCTCAGCTTGTCCATTCCATAATACATCTTACTTTTCTAAGCTGTGTTGTGTTCTGCACAAGTTGTTTATTTGTTTCTGTATCGACATAAATTGTCATTTCATTTATAACTATTTATGTCTATAGAACAACTTTAACAAAACAGGATATGAATGCTGTAATCAAGAGGTATTCATATAATGACTAATGAACCAATCCAAAAATGAACAATAAGCAAATAATCTACTATAGCTAAACAGTTTGAGATTATGCGACAGACAAGCTGAGACAGAACCTACTAATTAGCCAATAAGAAATAATATATATATATATCATCATCACTGTTTAATGTCCATTTTCCACATTAGCATGGGTTAGACAAGTTGTCCCATTGTGAGATAGGCCAAGTCAGGTAACCATGTTTTGTTTATACAGAACTGATTCTGGCTTGGTTTCTACAGTTGGTTGCCCTTCATAACACCAACTACATTTACAATGTGTACTGGGTGCCTTTTGTTGTAACACACCTACACAAACACTTATATATATAAAGCTGTAACTATGTAGCTTTGTTGGGTTTAACGCTGCCAGTTCATGCTAACCAAGGTATATAAATTTAATTGTTTCTACTTTAAGCACAAGGCCACCAATTACCCAGTCAGTGCATTACTGGTACTTTATTTTATCGACCCCGTAAGGATGAAAGGCAAAGTCAACCTCGGCGGGATTTGAACTCAGATTTTAAAGGGACATAACTATGCTGGAAAGCATGGCGTCCGACCCTCTACCAATACTGCCAATCCACCGCCCAAGGTATATAAATTTAATGTAGAACACTAAGGTCCAGAACATGTACACTAAATCATCTTGCCTCACAAATCTCTGATATTTCCATATCTGTCATGCTGAGCTAGACATTGACCTATCATCAGGTTGTTTCAGTAACATGTCAGCTTTTGCATCAGAGGAGATTGTTAATTCCTTATGCAATCCTTCTGAGTTTTTAGAAGTGATCGCCAATGTTCCTTCTCATGTGCAATGTAGTGATTCCATGAAACAGAAAGAGAGAGGGGAGAGAGAGGGAGTGAGATAGGGGAGAGAGAGGGAGTGAGTGAGGGGAGAGAGAGGGAGTGAGAGAGGGGAGAGAGATGGAGTGAGAGAAGGAGTGAGAGGGGGAGTGGAGGAAGGGAGAGGGGGAGTGGAGGAAGGGAGCAGAATGGGAGGGGTGGGGTGGATGGGGGTGTAGGGGGAGTGGGATGGAGAGGGGGGAGTGGACGATGAGAGGGGGGAGTGGAGGGAGAGAGAGGAGGGATAAGAGCGAAAAGAGTCAACATTAGTACTTGACTAGTACTTTATTATGCATCAGCTCTAGAAAGATGAAAGGCAAAACTGACTGTGGTATGAGTTGAACTGAAAGAGCTTGAACAAATATAGCTAGACATTCTATATAAATTTCTAACTTGTCTCCCAAGCTTCTTGTGTGTGTGTGTGTGTATGTGTGTGTGTGTGTGTAGTAAAGGACAAACTGAACAAAGTGGACCTAACAGAAGGAACAAATCAATATTAGAAATATATCATTTAATTTACACCTACAAATTGTAAAACCCGTTGAACATTGAAACTATAAATCAATAGAGGAAGAAAGTTTGGTGCCAAACACTCATGACAAAAAAAAAGAATACAACAAAACAAAACCTAATTAAATAATTATTAGTTTTTTGTCTTAATTAAATTAATAAATATATGTTTTCATTTTATCATTTCTTAATGAAAGGTTTTGAATTACAGTGATGTAATTGAAATAAAATAATTGAATGGATAAACTACTAGAAAAAAGGTGAGTTTCATATCTTCATGATTAGGTTGTTCATGTTTAGCCCAAGGTCATATAAGTACTGCACATAGGTGTGTCATGCACCTTCTCTTTGTCATGTTTGCTAATAATGATTAAAGATTTAGGCATAAAGCCAGCAACGTTTGGGGAGAGGAAAGTCAATTAAATCAGCCTCAGTGTGTTACTGGTATTTTATTTTATTGACCCCATAAGGATGAAAGGCAAAGCTAACCTTGGCAGGATTTGAACTCAGAACATAAAGGGCCTAACATGTTTGCTAATAATGAAAGAACAGCAATGTAATGTTAAGAACTTTGGAAAAATAAAAAAAAAATTGTTGCCACATAGTTACCATTATCTCCAGGTATAATAGGGTTAAGAAAGGTGAAATTAATTGAAGGTTCTCATTATGAGGTACTAAAGCCTGTGTGGTCTACCCATAGGTTATATCTTCATAGTGATATTAAAGAAATATTTATTAAACTTATCATATATTTTGTTCTTATGAATTGGAGTACTGCGAAAAATAAATATCACGCATCCAGTAAAAACTAATAAAAAAAAATATAATATGACTCTTTTGAACGAGAGAGGAAATATTTGATCTTTACGTGTTGACAAGAAGTTATTTGGTTTTATTCTCAAGAAGAGCAATAAAGAAACTTACCAAAATCTAAACTGTTTCTTCGTAAACCACTAGATGTAAGGAAACGACCTTCAATATCCATGGCTTCCCAAAGAGCTGCAGCTACATACTTCAGATTTTCAACCGAAGGTGTTGTCAGTATCCATGGTTTAGCACCACGAAACTCCAGTACTAGTCCACCATGGGCTCGATCTTCTCCAGTGTACCATTCTTGCAAATCACCGATGTATTCTGACTTTACCAAAGTCTTGCTCTTGTGATCAAGTAGAATGATCTTTTCATGTGTTATACCCAATAGTCTGGATACCTGTTAAGATATTAAAAGGAAGATATGTGTGTGTTAGATAAATTGGAGTATCTTACAAAAGAATATGAAATCCAAAGAAAATATTCAATATTATTAAAAGTTTATTCAACAAAATTCATACAAATGAAACAAGTTTTTTCATGACTGCAAGGGAATTATAAAAGTTACAAATGCTATGCCACAACATCACTGATGATTTCTCATGGGAAACATATTTTTAATGCATCATAAAAACTGGGCTGCCTTATAAGAGTAAACAAAGTACATATTGCCTCTTGAAATTGCCATTTAAATTCATTCATTCATAAAATACTTTCTCTGTTAGAGTGGAAATAAATATGAAATAAATAAAAAAATGATTAAATAAATGAATTTAACATCTATTATCTCAGTGACCCTTTTCGGCAATTCAATAATCCTTTATGACCTTTTTCGAAGCATCTAAAAAACATTCTTTCAAATAATCAATAAAATTAACATTTGATATTTTTGGGTGGAAAATAATCTTGTTTTTATTTGCAGTTTCTATGTCTGTAGATGTATACACATGTATATGTATATATGTCTGTAGATGTATACACATGTATATATATATGTATGTATATATGTCTGTATATATGTCTGTAGATGTATAAACATGTATATTTATGTATGTAAAGATATGCATGAATATGTTGAGAGAGAAAATGTGTTTAAGAGAGATAAGTTGTAGTGTGCGGGAGAGAAGACTGTAATGGTATGGACATGTGATGCACATGGAGGATGACTGCTGAGTAAAGAAGTGCCAAGAAATCCCAGTAGAAGGAAGATGCAGTAGAGGAAGACCACGAAAAACATGGGCAGAGATGGTGAGAGCAGACCTCATATTGCTGAAGCTCACGGAGGAGATGGCAAAGGACCGTGACAAGTGGAGAGATGCTGTGCTGAAAAGGACCCGTCCCACCCTTGGAAGCAGGGAAAAGTGGATGTAAAATGATGATGATGAATACGTGGTGTGGTAAATAAATATATACAACAGGTTCGAACACAATGGAACCAAACTCCCACTGCCACTGCCTCGGTCTCTCCTGTTCTCTTCATCTTTCACTATAATAAACAAATGTGGGCTAACAGGCAGGCCACTCTGCAGCCCCAACAGACAGAATAGAGAAGACATTTCCTCAGAGGATAGTGAAGGAGACGTGCTGGAAGCGCCATTCCAGCTTGCAAGGCTCACACCTGCAGGTAGCCAACTCCGTGCCAATGGTGGTGAGTAGGCAGGTGGCCTGTAGATTATTATATAACATATTCATGAACAATTCACTGCTTATCAAATATTTAAAAATAATACAATATTTTCGTCTTGGACCCCTTTTTTAGAATTGTACAACAACTTAATTTGAATCGTGAACTATAAAATGTAATGACTAACCTACCATAGTCTCTAAAATTAAGAATTTATTCCTGAAACCACATTAAACTATGGTTTCCTCAAGAGAAAATGTTTTACTTACTATAGTAAGGCTATTTAACTAGAAACATTAAAATGTTTTGTACCAGGAAGTGCAATGACTGTAAAATAATGGTAATTTATTCAGAGGTAAATACTCATAAAATCATATTATGCTTGTTGATATATATACAAAAAAAAACAAACTATAAATATTCTGTGTTGCATCATTTCCCAGGTATTATAGCATCATTAGTGAACTTCTCTTATGAGTTGTTTAAATTCTGGACTTCCTCTCTTCCCAACTTCAGGCAAATTAAAGTTTGCAGACAATTTTGGCAGAGGCTAATCATAGGATTAGAAAATGGGTAATTTTCTGACAAAGAGTTAGGGCAATTTTATGAAAATTTAATCATAGAACTGCAAATCTAATTACATATTAATCTACAGTCAGAGACTGATTTGAGCTTTACCTGAGTTGCATCATGAAATGTAAGATTTCCAAATAGCTTGTAATTTACTGTCAGAGTTATAACTGACTTAGCAGAACTGAATCATGAAATTGCAAACTATTCCACCTCCCACTCCACTTATTTGTATATATACATTCTTTACCACTCTATAGGTTCTTTCCTAGTCTTTTTATTTGCAGTTAAATAGACAAAGCCTAGAAGTTGAAATAATGGTTTCTTATATAGGCACAATTTTCGGAGAGGGGAAAGTCGATTAAATCAACCCCAGTGCGTGACTGGTACTTTATTTTATCGACCCCGTAAGGATGAAAGGCAAAGTTAACCTCGGCGGGATTTGAACTCAGACCGCAAAGGGCCGTAACTCTGTGCTGCAAAGCATGGCGTCCGACTCTCAACCGATACTGCCAATCCACAACCCTGCCTAGAAGTTGAAATAATAATTGTTTCTACTTTTGGCACAAAGCCAGCAATTACCCAGCACATTACTGGTACTTTATTTTATCGACTCCATAAGGATGAAAGGCAAAGTTAACCTCGGCGGGATTTGAACTCAGACTGTAAAGGGACGTAACTATGCTAGAAAGCATGGCGTCCAACCCTCTACCGATACTGCCAATTTAATGATTTCTTATATAGGTCCAAGGCCAGCAATTTTTTTGAGGGGGAAAGTTGATTAAATTGACCCCAGTGCATTACTGATACTTTATTTTATTGACTCCGTAAGAATGAAAGTCAAAGCTAACCCTATCAAGATTTGAATGTGGAATGTAAAGGGCTGTAACTCTATTCTGCTTAGTTTGTCTTGGAATGTTTGTTGGTGTGCCATGGTATAACATGGTATATATGTTGGCATGATGGTGGTGATGGTGACCATGATGATGATGATGATTGTGGCAATTATACATCTCTGTCATTTGGATATGATGTGATTGGTTGAACAATGTATTAGCCCAGCTATACCACTGTCAAAGTTTCTCATGTCATTCTCTCTCTCTCTTTCCCTCCATCATTCTCTAACTTTCCTCTCTCTCACTCTCCCTCTCTTATACCACTGCCAAAGTTTCTCATGTCATTCTCTCTCTCTCTTTCCCTCCATCATTCTCTAACTTTCCTCTCTCTCACTCTCCCTCTCTTATACCACTGCCAAAGTTTCTCATGCCATCCTCCTACTATTTCCCTACCATCATTCTCTTACTCTCTCTCACTTATATACCACTTCCAAAGTTATTATCCCACCCCTCTCTCTCTCTATGTCTCACACAGAGCTGGAATAAGCAAACAACTAAAACTCAATCAAACACAAGATTGGTACACAAATATCCATGAAGAACAGTCTCTAAGATAAATCTTTGCTGATTTTAAAACCAACCAAAACTACACTCCTTACCTATTCCAGATTGTGTACTTATGTGCTACTGTCTGGGAATATGCCATTTTGAATTAAAATTTAGCTGTCATGCTGATGGATTAAGGAGAGATAATCCATCAACATATCATTCATGGGCTTAATTTGTGCACGTATGGCAAGATAGTATGTAAGTACTCTAAGAATTATGGTAAAGCCAATAAGTGGAATATCAATTCTAATATCTTGCAACAGTCTAAAACAATATTAGACATGGAAGTATACATATGTAGGTTTACCTGAATACAGATACACACACACCACACACATTCATACACACCACACATTCATACACACACCCACACACACCACACACACATTGACTTTTACATACATATATGCACATACAAACAACACATATACACAAAAATTCATATATATATATGTATATATATATATATACATATATATCATCATTATTTAAATTCCATCTTCCACACTAGTATATATATATATATATATATATATACACATGCAAACATATATGCATGTACACACATGTATATACAGTAACACCCACACATATGCACATGCACATTTGCATGGGTATATATGTATGCATGTGATTGCATATGTGTATGTATTTAACATTTAATTTCAGGAACCACAAAAAGCTGACAGGTGGATGATATACATTTTAGATACTTTGAACTAACATATAAATAATACTTAGAACATATACATAAGAATATAAGAATATGTATTCTCATAAATATGATGTAGCATTAATAAATTTGCTCTTTGGTATTTTATATAATTTTTCATCAATTTACATTACTTGATGATTAATATATAAGATCTAGATAGATTATCACAATCTCACTAGAAACCAATTATAGTGTTAACTATAGGGATGTTTTATGAGATTCACTGGTGTTCAAATCTTAGTCAGTTGTTACTTGTACATGCTCTCTCTCTCTCGATGAGATTAAGCATTACAGTTTCGCTTTTGAAAAAAGAAAAAAGAATAAGTATATTTTATTATGTAGAATCATGTAGGGAAGTGGATTGGAAGTATCGGTAGAGCATCAGATACCGTGCTTTGTGGCATATAGTTATGTGTCTTTATGTTCTGAGTTCAAATCCCGCCATGGTTAGCTTTACATTTCATCCTTATGGTGGTTGATAAATAAAGCGCCAGTAATGTACTGGGATCGATTTAATCGACTTCTCCTCCCTTTCCTTTTAAATTGCTGGCCTTGTGCCTAAACAAGAAACCATTATACAGAATTATGTCATTCCTCTCCTTTATAATATTGTGTAAGTATTCCTATCATCAAAATTATTTTACATCTGCTTTCTATGCTGCTATGGGTTAGATAGGTCCTCACTGACTCATACCTAGAGTAGTCACATAACCATAGCTTCATACATTTCTCATTTTGGCATCATTTCTAAGGCTGCATTACTTTCTTAATGCCAACCCTTTTACAGCAATTGAGCGGTTGTCAAGTCTTTGACAGACCATTGCCTACCTCCAATTTTATATCTGAGAAATCGGAAAAATCCAAACCCCATATATAAGCCAAGGCAGCTAATAAAAACATTACATTTAGATCGTTTTGAAATTATCATGAGTGAAGAATATATTTATGAAGTTTTAATATTTTAATATTCAAAATGTTTTAAATGTCATTTAGAAAGTTTAGCTTTTTTACATAATGATTGTTTACCAATTTCTGACAATTTTGAAGGCCATATTCAATCAGAACACATAAAAAAAAAACAATAAGGAAAACCAGTGAAACTGGTGTAATATTCACATCCAAGTGAAACCAGGATAATATGTACTTGTATGGCGTAAATGGTGAAGGCACGTGGCTAACTGATTAGAGAATTTAATTCGCAATCGTGAGGTTGTGAGTTCGATTCCTGGACCGGGCGATCCATTATGTTCCTAAGCAAGACACTTTATTTCACATTGCTCCTTCTACCCGGAGTTGCAACTGATAAAATAGTATAAGCAATTGAAATGACCAATGGAAACATTGTTTCCTTGGTCTGATGTGACAAAAGTCGATCGACTGTTGATAGCGTAAATATTTCAGCATTTCATTTACGTAGAATAAGAAGTTGGTGAAAATCAGCAAAATATTGACCTCGAATATAAGCCAACCTTCATTTTGATATGTTTAATTTTGTCACAAATTCCTCTGTTTATATACCAGCATATACAGTAAATATATGTATGTAAAGGATGTCCAGTACTGTTTAGAATTGGTCTTTTGCTTCAATATGTATGATAAACTGTTTTTACTGGTTACTTTTTACTACAATATTTTGGGTCTTCTTTCATTCTAAACCAGTTTACACTGTATCTTCTATCAATATTTAAACATTAAAAAAAAATTTTATTTATATTATTTATTTTTGTATCCATTTATTTTTGTATCCATTTCCCAAGTCCCACGTCAGACATTTTTGGCTTCTATTTATTTCTATAGCTAAAAGGAATGTTTCTGTTTGACAATACTCTTTCAGTAACAGAAAATTCTATTAACACTGATACACCATTTCCTTCAACAACAACACTATCTCCCACTGTCTCTATCTCAGTCTCTCGGTATTTCTGTATCTTTTGTTTTTCATCAGTTTTTTTATCATTCATTTTTCTATGTTAGCATAGTTGATTTGGGTTTTACAAATTTAGATATTGTTCAATGCTTTTACTATTGTCGACCATTCACTATGAAGAATCAGTGACACTTGCTGCAAGCCAGCTACACAAAATAACGTGCTTTTCCTTAGAAATACAATGCAACAGTTATATAATGCAAACTTATAACCATGTCGGCAGTAATTTTAAACATTATATTTACCATTATTTTCTAAGGCTCTAACGATCATAATATTTTCATTCTCATTATATTTGGGGACTCTGTTTATGGACATTGAATGAGAAATGGAGTCTCTATATAGTTGATTAGTCTGCTAGAAATAGTAGCCAAATCGTCTTCAAATGGTCACCTACCATTATAGAAAGTTGGAAGGTGACATTGAATAATGTAGTCCAATATACACTAAAAGGCCATGGACACTATTAGAATGAATTTCATCATAGATATGCTCAATTAAGCCTGACCAAGGCCTGAACAACTTAATTGTAAATATCCAGTGCTCCACCTCATTGGTTGTCATTCAAATAATATTATCATGTTTATATCATACTACTACTAGAACTGATCCAACAGGCTGGAAATAGCAGCCAAATCTCCCTCAAATCACAGCCTAACATTTAAAAAAAGAAAGGACATATCAAATAACGTAGTTCTACATATAACAAAAGTAGAAATCATGGCTAAGATGTCCTTTGATTATAAATAAGCCCAATTAGGTCTGCCCTACAATGAAACAGCAACATCTATTTGAATCATGAATCATCAGTATCTCTAATCATTGGTTGTCACCAAATACTTGTTTATGCCATTCTACTATTGAAACTGATCCAGCAGGGAAGCCTTTACATCAGATAACATGCTTTGTCATATATAATTATGGCTCTTTACATTCTAAGTTCAAAACCTGTCAAGGTTAGCTTTGCCTTTCATCCTTACAGGGTTAGTAAAATAAAGTACCAGTAATGCACTGGGCTCGATTTAATTGGCTTTCCTCTCCCACAAAATTGTTAGTCATCTGCTTAAATCAGAAACCGTTATGATAATTAGTTAAAAGGCATCAAACAACATGCTTTGTGGTATAAAACTATGGTCCTTTACATTCTGAGTTCAAATCCTTCACGGGGTTGATAAAATAAGTTACAATTTAATCAACTTCCTCTTCCTCCAAAATTGCTGGCCTTGTGCCTAAATCAGAAACCATTATTACTGTTAATTAAAAGTAGCTACAAAATCACTTAAGATGTTTAATCAACTTTTTGGAATCCGTCTTTTTATTTCCTATATTTTTTCTTGTTCCTTTTGCCTTTTGTCTTTATTATATGTCTACCTTTTTCTCTTTGTTCATTCATAGCTTTCTCTGTTTTTTCCCCCCACTATCATTCAGACAACTTTGTTGGATTGATAATATCCTCTTGTCACCTTAGGCGCTAGCACCAAATACTCTAAATCCTAATTAGTAGGGCAATATCATCATTTGTCAGTAGAGTGACTATTCCAATGCTGCACTAAAGACAACTGAAGTATCACAACTAATCAAATATTTTCTTAATACATCATTCCATCTCTTTATTGATTTTGTATCTCATTCAAACCAAATTGTGTCTCTTTCCATTAAGCCATTAAATCAATACACAGAAACTAACACCATGATGTGATAAATATTTGTTGTTTGCCTGGTTAGAGGTCTAAACTGTTTTGGGGAGGAAAATATAATCATTTGAGTTAGATTCATTATATTACTGATATAAGGGCAGTGAATTGGCAATATTGGTAGAGAGTCGGACACCATGCTTTCCAGCATAGTTATGTCCCTTTATGTTCTGAGTTCAAATCCCGTCACGGTTAACTTTGCCTTTCGTCCTTACGGGGGTCGATAAAATAAAGTACCAGTAATGCACTGGGTAATTGCTGGCCTTGTGCCAAAAGTAGAAACAATTATATTACTGATATCTTTCTTTCATTTTAATAATAATAATAATGAAATTATTGTGTAAAGTGCTCAGGTGCACTACAACTCGTCAATATAGTACATAGAATAATACACAAATGTCAGGGAAGTACATGTGTGTATGTGTTAGCTGTTCTGTTGGCGGATCTCGGGAAGCATGGAGGCCTTAAAGGATGCAGTGTCTCGACAGCTAAGAACTGATGCAGGTAGTTTGTTCCATGCTTCAGCAACTCTGAGCGTGAAAAAATGTTTCCGAAAGTCATGGGAATTGTGCTGTTTTCTTACTTTGTGGGCATGTCCACATGTGTTAGACACATGGAAATCGAAACCTTAACCCTTTCATCTAACAAAATACACTGTATAATTTTCAAATTATTTTGAAAATAATATAAATATTTGTTGGAATTTTGTAATATAACCTTCTCATTATTTATCTGTTTTTTTCAAGCCTAACTTAACAAAGATTCTTATATAAAATATACTGCATTACTACACTGAAATAAAAAATTCCTAACAAGAACTGAAAATAGTATAATAAAATTTCCATTATCACTGTCTTCATCTCTCTTGCTCTCCCCATCTCTCACCATTATAAGCAAATGGGGGCCCACATGCAGACAATAGAAAAGGCGTTTCCCCAGAGGATGGTGAGGGAGATACATTGATAAAATTATGATGGAAGGTGTTTTAAATAAGTATAAATACTTTAATACAAACATAGAGGCAATTTCGTGTCACAAATTCCTTCTTTTACTAACTCATAAATATAAATCAGCCAAATTACCTGTGAGGGTTTACCTAACATTAATAAAGGTTAATATTAATGCACTGTGATCGATTTAATTGACTTTCCCCTCCCCAAATATTGTTGGTCGTGTGCCTAAATTGGAAACCATTTTTAATTTTGAACTGATGAAGTGTAGAAGCTGAAAGGAAGGGAACAGAGGGTTTACAGGACATGAAATGGGATAAAAATTCAGAATGCTACTTAGAAAAAGTATGACTATTGGAATATTCTGAGGGCAGAGGATTAGCGGGAACAGTGGGATACCAAACTAAATGTTAAACAGTATTTAGTTTTGCTTCTTTAACCCTTTAGAATTTACATTACTCTATATATACTATTGTATTTTCATGGTAAACACTTTATCTCACATAATTATCTCATATAATATCGAATCTACAAAATTTTGATATTATTTATTTTGAGAACAATACCTTAACATCACTATGATCAGCTGGTTACAGCCGGTTTGTACATAAAGAGGTGAGGGAATTCTGGTCGGATATGGCTGGTTTAAATGCTAAAAGGCTAATCCTGTTTAGATTGACTCTTCCTTTGATTTCTCAAGGCAGAGATAAACTAAGTAGTGCACATGAATCCAGATCAAGCAACATTTTTGCTGCTATATGCAAAGATACTACTTGGGAGTTGTCATCATAGCTACTAAAAATCAGACTGACAGCCCACAGCGTGTCTGTCCATATTTTAGTATAAACTTTGTTATTCTTTCCTCTACCTTCATTGAAAAGAAATGCCATTAATAGAAATAACTTTTTTAATTTTTTATTAAGAGTGGAAATTTAATTGGTAAAGTTTTTTTTTGGCTCTCTAGATTAAATATAAATGTTTGCACTTAAATATAGATTTCAAAGATTGGCACAATGCCACATATTTTGGAAGAGAATATATATATCTTAGTTCCTAGCTGGAACTTTATTTTATGGCTACTGGAAGAATTAAAGGCATAGATGATTACCAAAAATCACAAGGGCTGCAATTAAATATTGCTTGGCACAATTGAGTCTGTCAGGATAGGATTCTGTTTTACACTATTTTTTATACCACTGTGGTTGATAAAATATATGCAATACAAGTCGTATATGTAAGAAAAATGTCTAATGGAGTATAGCACATACTTTTTCCAAGATAATCTCTGGCATTATGCTCACTTAAGAAATCAATACTGACAGCAGCTCTATTACTCTAATTGATAAATCAGAACTGTCATGAATATGTATTCCAAATTGTCCTTGATGATAAATGCATGATATCCGACAGTGAAATTATATAGCTGTTTGATGGCACTTGAGAATATGCAGGTGGAAGTTATACTCAGATGAATACCTTCGTTATTAATGCAACAACACATTGGATTGTAAAACTAAACTAGAAACAGTAAGAGAAATATATATATATATGTAGGAAAAGAGTTGGCACCTCGACGGCTGAGCTCCAGCCATTTCGACAGCTAGATCTGAACGAAGCCAGCAGGCTTATATATATATATGTATGTGTGTGTGTGTATCTCGGGTTCAATCGGGAGTAACCACAGTAAGTAAGGTACTCAATACATAGCAGAGTATAAATATTTAATATAGAAATGGCTTCTACATGACTAGAACTGTTTCATTTGATGATTTCCTTCGAATGAAACAGTTCTAGTCCTACAGAAGCCATTTCTATATTAAACATATCATCATCATCATATATATATATATATATATATATATATATATATATATATATATGTGTGTGTGTATGCATATATACATAAAAAAAATGAAATGTTACCAAAATAAAAAGCAGTCGAAGTCATGCTTGAGAAAAGTGCAGTTTATATACATTTATATATATTTTCTACTGCCATGAACCTACGTTTAGCATGGATTGGATGTATCTCAGTGTATGAAGAAAAGAATGTAGTTATATTTTGTATATAGCTGAAGATATAACCACACACATTTTGCATATCTATACACATTGTTGACTTGTGATACTGTGATATGCTATGACAAAAAAACTCCACTATCCATATGGGTGAGATGAAATGAACATGGGGAACACTAACTGGTGAAAAGACATTTAGTCTCCCAACATTACAGTAAAATGATTATATATATAACACTAATCACATGGAATATATATACATCAGAGTGTTGTAGTTTGGCTTGAAGCATTGTTGAATAGGAAATATAAATTTAAATAATTTTGAAAACCATACAATGCATTAGAAAATTAAAATTGTCAAGATAACAATAGAATCTTACCGTAGCAATATATATATATATATATATATATTCCATGTGATTCGTGTTAGGAAGGTTATTCAACCATAGAAGCTAAGCCAAAAACAGATTTATATGAACATGATATACTCAGCTAACCAGACATGACAACCTATCTAACCCATGTACGCTTGCAAAATGGGCATTAAATGGTGATGATAATGATGATGTTGATGATGATGAAGCATAGACATGGTACTATGGCAATGTTGTGACATCATCAAGTATATACTATGGAATTTATTTTGGTGTCTGCAATGCAACAAGAGCCTTCTGCTGGAAAGGGGCCACATATTTATAATTGTTTCTACTTTTGGCACAAGGCCAGCAATTATCCCAGTGTATTACTGGTACTTTATTTTATCGACCCAGTAAGGGTGAAAGGCAAAGGTATCCTCGGCAGGATTTGAACTCAGATCATAAAGGGAGGTAACTCTATGCTTCAAAGCATGGCGTCCGACCCTCTACCGATACTGCCAATGTTTCATGCTGTCTTCCAGATCTCAAAATATGTTTTCAAAGCCAAGTTGTATTATTGCACCTCATGTTTATGTGTGCATGTGTGTAGATTTGTATATATATATATATATATTCTTTGTTTTTATTATATATATATATATATATATATATATATATATATATATATATATATATATATATAGATGTTTTCATGTTTTTAAAGTGAAATGTTTGATGTAATGTAAAAACCTGCTTTGAAAACTAAATTGGCAATGTCTACATGTTATTGTCTTATTATTTTCTTCCATTTATTTTTTTAGTACATACATAGGTAATGGAATGATATTTACTTTAACAAAATATTCTACTTCATAACTATCTTTAAAACCGTATAATTATTTTGTATTCTTCTTGTAAATGGTAATGTAGTAACTAAAGATAAAAGAAATAAAGACAAAATACGATAATCATAAGAAGAGGTTGAAACAAAATTTTTTTGTGGAAAACATTCTGCTTTGTCTCATGGTTTGAATTAGCTGGTTAATGATTTAATAGAAAATGCCCTGGAAATCTATGGAATCCATAGATTGAGAGTATACAAATGGATGTTAGAGCAGTTGTGCATCAGTGTCTGGTGAAAGAGTGGAGAAAATCGTGGAATGAGTCCATATTTGCCAACCAAGACATTTTTCTAGGAACCCACATGTAAACGAGCTTTGACCTTCCTACAAAACAATGGGTGTCCCTTAATCTACACAACATGGCTATCCCAGATATGCACAGCATGACAGGACAGCACATCAACTTCATCGATGGAAAATTAAGGATAGCTCAGCATGTGACTGTGGGGACCCTGACCAAGCAGTGCTGTATGTTGTTTGGGATTGCTGCCACAGACAGCAATGCATAATCCTACAAATAATGCCTTAGTCTGGCTCACCAATCTCTAACTCTCTATCTAATCATTGAGCATATATCATAGGACAAGAAGAAGTGTCTTGAGAATGGTGGGAGAATCAACTGTAAATAATAGTTGATAAAATTGGGAAATGAAACCCCTAGAGACAGAAAAATGTGGACAAAGGTGCTAGCAAAAATGTCAGGTAAGCTTTCCTGAAAATTTCTTTTGAATGAAATAGTTCTAGTCCTGTAGAAACCATTTCTATATTAAACATGATCTTTACACTCTACTAATGTATTGCGTACCTTACTGCGATTATCCTGATTGAACCCAGGACTCACACACACATATATATATGCAGAGAGAGAGAGAGAGAGGAGAGAGAGAGAGGAGAGAGAGAGAGAGAGAGAGAGAGAGAGAGAGAGAGAGAGAGAGAGAGAGAGAGAGAGAGAGAGAAACAGTAAAGCAAGCAATTACTGTTCACTGTCACTTCAGATTTATTCCCCTGAGATTGATCAAATGTGTATAAGTGTTATACTACCATCTGTTCAATAAGCTAATATATCTCATCACTAAATTTGTGGCCTTGTACTTATTGTATTGTAAAAACTCACTCAACACACATATATATATATTCACATGTATGTACGTGGATATCTTTGTTATTTCTTTCTTAACTTTTAAGTATGATAATATAAAATAATCCTAAGGGATATTGATTAGATTTCTATATCTTAATATCTTACTAGTTGTTATTCCTTTGAGAGTGAGATATATTAAAGTTAAATGTATATTTATTTGTCTATTTCGTTATTTAAATTTTTTTTTCCTATTGGAAAATATTCTAGAATTTTCTAAATAGTGATTTACTCATTTCATTCTCTTCAAGGTAGTTTTCTTCCTCTGCTACTTTTAACTTGAAGGCAAATATATCACCTTAAATCAACAAATAGATTTTTTAAAATTTAGTGTCATTTTTATTTGAAAGTTAATGAATTATAATATATGTTGCTATATATGCCTTACTTAAAAATATTAAGTCCCATAATTAAATAAATTAGCAATCATAATTAACTGCAACCTTTCTTTACCAGGCTATAGAATGTGTCACTTGAATTGGTGCTGATATATATATATATATATATATATATATATATGGTTGAAACATTTGAAATATTTACTTCTGCATTCACAGATTGATTTCTCAGTTTCTGAAAATCCTGTAAAAGGGTGAAAGCAGCGATTCTTTGCTTAAACTTTAATCTGTACTTATAATATATATATATATATATATATATATATATATATATATATATATATATATATATATATGCATATGTATATATATATATATATGTGTGTGTGTGTGTGTAAAAGGTAAATAGAAATAACAAAACAAATGACACAGTACATGGAAGAAATATATTAGTTGAACACTTGAAATAACAGGAAGAATCTCTTAACATCTTGGACACTAGTGCTTCATTAGAATATAGGAACAAGTGAAGAAAGAAATCTCAGGGCTGCTGTTACTACACATTTTCAGTTGAGTGAACTGGGGCAATATGAACATGAAAGTGCCTTGCTCAAGGATACAATGCATCACTTGGTCTAGGAATGAAACCCAAGACCGTATAACCATGAGTTCATCACCTTCATCACTATAGCACAAGCCCGCACAGGAACACAGGGATACAATATCAAAAATGTCCTTTTTCAAAGATGGTTGGGTATGATCTGGATTAGACTTGGCTGCTATTTCTAGTGATAATACAATAGGCTTCCTCATTGGCTCAGGAGCTGAGCTTTGTTAGTAGATAAGGTAACAGTTACTGGCATGTTTCAGTTTTATCAGCATAGCACTGTCTACCCAAATTGTCTTTGATCAGTAGTGAATGCAGTACGGAAGTTTCTGGCCTGTATAATTTGCCTATTTACAGAGAGTGAAACAATTCTATTGATATGAATTTATATAATTCAAATAGATTGTGAAGTACAGAATGATATTCACTAGAATTTATGAATAGAATTTGTAATTTGGCTGGAGAGAAAATAACTAATTGATAATTGCTAAGGACACTTAAAGAAAAAGGGATATAATTTTTTGAAATTACCAAAAAAATATTTATATGCTTAAGAGGAAAATTTAATCTTTATTAGTAAGTACGGTGACAAGCTGTCGTTATGTTTCTGGAAAATTTCCTGAAGCTTGCTTTGATCCGATGACAGAAGTTTGTACAAGTAGAAATATAATTATGAACAGTTTACACTTCGGTAAACTGAAATAAAAGTGTCACAAAACCGTTAAAAAGAACATGAGGAATCAGCTACACGTTTTAGCAATCTACTAGACACAGCTGTCAAGTTACCCTCAGATATTCCATCGTTTTAACCATTTTGTGACTAACCAGACCAAAATCGGTTCTGGTTGTATGAAATAAAATCAGTCATTTTAAAGCTTTCTATATTAAATTAAAATCTTCCAACAAATTTTCATCTGCCCATTTAACAGCTCTTGTCTTTTTTGTGCTGTAGGGATTTAAATTACCATCCTCAGCAGATCAGGGTCTGGTTGAGGAGCTGATTTGGTCGCCGACCACTCGACCATGAAGCTGGGTGTATTGTGTTATATGGTACCTGTACAGGCAGAAACCTGACATAGCCAATGGAAGACAAGCTTGGACTAAAACTGGGAATAGAAGCTATCAATGAAGTAAAACTATTTAATCAGGAATCGACTCTGCACCTCAGACTAGATTTCTACGTTATTTGCCAATACTACCCAGAATTCATTTTACATTTAATTAGATAAGTTTACTGAAGAAATAATTGCATGCAGTTTGTAGTAATAGCTATAACACGGTTTTCATGAGAAATTGCCTATTAAAATAGTTTATAAACTTAATAATATTGCATAGCAAAGAAAACATTTGATATAAGAATATAGTGTCAATAATGGGCAATTTATTCCATATGAAAAGAACACAACTTAACATATCTGCATAATTTATAACAATTATATTTCCTAAAATTATTGTAGTCAGCTGTACAGTAATTTTGGCAGCACATATTCTACGTATGGAAATGATAGAATTTAAGTGTAACATGTTGTATACTTCCCACTGTTCTGACTCATAAAATATTTTAATATTCTACTTATAAATTACTAAAGCTTCATGTGTGGCTGCAATTATTTCGTTATATGCACAAAATGTTCTATATATTATTTTATGTTTCATTTTAGAATTCTTCTACTCTTCATTTTTCATTCATAAATGGCTGTGTAAATAACATAACTGTGTATTGTTAGCCACTTTGTTTCAAACTGTACACATTCAACAATAATTCTTCTAAACGTTCCATATGTATTCCTGTTTCATCTTCATGTATACACAATTGACAAAGTGCAAAAATTTCTCCGATCAATGAAACCCAAAAGGTGCCAAATTCTGAGGATGTCAAAATATACACACCATAACTAGAGCTACCCACATTGAATCCACTGACATTTCTAATTCTCAGTGCATTCCATTCTTAAGAAGGAACACCTTGTTGACTCTGTCAACTGCCATTCTATCCAACATCTAAAAGATATTTAAACTGTTGCATCCTTAGACTATTGTTTCCTACAATAGATATCGATGGACTCTCACAATTGAAAACCTCAACGAAAACAAAGATTCTGTCATTTTCATAAGTAAATCCAATGATAATAATAAGAATTTCAGAGCTAGATTGCTAACTATGTGTTCTATCATTCTTTTATCTCTGAAAAAGATATCTTTGGCCAATATCTATCAAGTCTGCTATATATAAAGTCCTGTTATGACTTCACACCTTTTCCCTGTAGATATATTACTTACTTGTTGCATCTAGCTGTATACACACCTACTGAAACTTCATAATGTCATCTTTTATATACTATTCAGACACCTCAGGTTCCTCATGTACATCTTCTAAAACACTCTAAACATTGTACTCTTCAACAGAATTAAAATAGCATTGCTACTCATATATAAAAAAAATGTTTTGCTCTTCTACGTCTAATTAAAACCATCCAGAATTCACTTCTTGCATTGATTTCTCCAATTCAAATTCAAACTGCACATCAACCACATTGGCTATACTGGTGTGGGAGGTTGGAACCCTCATAGGTGTGCTTTCACCTCTTCTGACTTAATGATAATAAAATCATATTAAACATCAGATTTTTGGAGAATGATACTTGCAATGTGTTTGAGCTTTCAAAAAGTGTGTTTGTTTTCAAAGGTATATTGAGTAGTCATGCAATGAACCATTTGTAAATATAAATGTAAATGATAAAAAAATATACATGTGAAAAAAAATGAAGTGAAGTGATAAAGACAATAATTAGTGGCTGATGGATGACATGAGGTTTCGAATATATAATAGCAAGCTTCCTACAGAATATTGCATGCTATATCACATTTCATATATATGTTCCAAGTAGATTGGGTGTGCAAGTACTCATATTCATGTAAATATATGTATGTATGCATATGTTTGACAAAGTGATTATGTAACACTTTGGGTACAGTTCAAATTAAAAATGGAGAGCTTATTTTCTATGATTGCAGGGTTACTTTCTTCATGTTTTTCAAATTTTGTTGCTGATTATTTTTTAAAGAATAAGAAATACTTATAGTGTGTGAGAAATGTTTTTCCGTTAACAGATTGTGCATCAACAGTTTTAACGATGCATTTCTCCTATGTTTGTGTCACAGAACATAATTACCAAAGAATGTTAAAAACAAAGCAACAAGATCAAGTCGCCAACTTGCTTGTCAGAGAAGAAAAAAGTATATCTATTATTGATAAACAGCAGAAATATATCGTATTGCTTGCTATTCAGTAATTGAATGGATAAGGAATATCCTAATGTGTTTAACAAAAACAACATATGGTTTCTTGTATTTCTCAATAAGTTGTTGAATCTAATAATAAATAACTTAAAACTAAAATGAATGATAACCGTTGTTTTACATTTGAGTGTAAGTATTCTCATTGCATGCTGAATAAAATGAAAATAAAATGTCTTGGTATTCCTAACACAGAATTCCTCATGTGTCTTTCAAAGAAAATGTGTTTTGAATAAAACTTATTTAAAGTTGAATACTTTTCTAAGATAATATTTCCATCTGGAAGAATTATTATATATATATTGTTAATCCTATAGAGAGATTTTGAACTATTTGACAAAGCCGATATATTTTCTTTGTTTAAATGATCAATCTTCTATAGACTATTAAATAAAACCGAACTGAAGAAATATTTCCTGTGTATATATGTTCTGTATATATTAAAATACCATTGCTACACAGGTTAAGTTGACACTATATCTTTAAAAAATATGACTAGATATTTTGTAGTAACAGTTGGAACACATTTAATCGGATGTTTGTTGTATAAGGACTAAAATGGTGTTGATTAACTACATAAATATTCTTTGGTATTCAGTAGTTGTGACTTTTTCCTGAACTAGAATCAGTAAAATCTATTAGCAAAATAAATATCCTAACATTGCATATAGCTACATGTTTATAAAAGAGTTAATGAAGTCGACAGTATCAGTCCAGTCTTGTATTACATTATTACTGTTACTTTCCATATCTTATAGACTTTAGAACAGAAAGTTATAACTCAAGCCGTAAAAAGATGCATCTTATCACTACATGTTTTAATCAGGTATTTTTTTCTCATACAATACAAACGATTGAAAGAAGCTAAATAATTTTTGAAACATAAAATTAAGAAGAGAGAAAAAACAAATTCTTCATAAAATGGATGTGACAATAACATAGTGCTGAAGTGATTTGTATAAACAACTTGGTTGCCTGGCAAAACATTAGAGACAATATCTTCATGTGTATTATATAAGAAAGGTTAACCTGACAAAGCTCCTACTTTTTTAACCTTTATGCATGAGTGGATTTCAGATCATTATTACTGAATGGGAAAATGAGTTGAGGTAATATTCAAATCATCACATAAATGGTATATAATTAAATAAAGTATTGCAAGAAATTCATTTATTCAAGCACTCTAGATTTTCTGCTACTCCGACATTTTGCTAACAAAATATTGTGATTAAAGCTAAACTCAAAGTCCAGTGTTGTTAATTTAAAGTGACTACAACAAAATTGATATTCCATTTTAACTTTTGTGTCACGTATCTATGTACATATTTCTGTTATGTATGTCTGATATAAATCTGCATATGTCATGTCAGTCCAATTATCTAAAGATTGATACATAATGTTTTTAAAGAAAAACTAACATAAGAAACGTTTAAGACCATCTTCTCTTCTAGAGTAGGGATTAGCAGTGACTAGCTTCTCTATCGTTTACATCCTCTGTTCACTAACTTTCTCTCTTTCATTTTCTTCTCCATCAAATTTAACTGTGTCTATCTTATCCTTTCTTTTTCTCTAATTTCTTCCACACTAATTTCCATCTCTTCTCCCACCCAGTTTCTTTAATTCTTCCCCAACACATGATGCAGCTCTCTCATTATATTTCTCTTAACAACACTCATTATTGACACTATTTCCATCATCTTCTGCATTTCATTGTTTTTCTCTATGTATGCCGTTTCTCTGGATATCATAGTAAGTGACTAAAAGGTTCTTGCACCAGAAAGGGCATTCAATTGTAAAGCATTGACCCCGAAAATGACCCCAAGATGAATAGTATTACTATAAAACCAATGGCTGAGTGAATAAACATAAGAGTTACAACATCATTGTTCGTACCTTTGCTATGCAGGTGTTTTGCCATTTTCATGAACAGGACACCTTAATGTCCTTGCTTTCTGTTTAATAATGAAATTTTTTTCTCAGTGAAAACCAGGAAAAAACTTATGCTCTGTGTCTTAATAAAGAAAATCTCATGACAACATCAGTATTATATAAAAGCTGCAAACATAAAGGGTGAGTAAGATTTTTCAGCCTATGTCTTCTAAACTGGAGTTTTCCATAAATTCCCAAAGGTTAACAAGTTACTAGAAGTACTCTAGATATGTATTTCATTAATATTGACCTTTAACTGTGTAGGAGAACTATTAACCTTTTAAATACTTTCAGTTTTTGTTTTGCAAACAATTTCTTTGATTAAATCAATGCTTTTGCTTTGTAAGTTTCAAAGTTTGAATTGGAAGATTATCAAAACAACACAAATTTCCTTATTACATTGTCTACAGGTCTCTTCAAAGTTTCATTGTAAGTGTGAAATTAACATTGTTAAACGAGTATCGTCCTCATCTGTTGATGTTGAGCAGAGCCATATAGTTAACTTAAAGAGTCTACAACTAAATTATCATTTAACTTTCACATCACATATCTATGTGCAGTTTTCTGCTACATATGAGCAAACCCATGGTCAAACATATTTAAGTAATAACAGTCCCGACTTTCCTTCCATTTCAACAACAGTGTATCTAGAACTACCTTATTCAATATATTGTTCCCTTTGTTATTTCATTGAAAATGGTTTACACCTGACAAGTCGAACTTCACATATCGAATTTCATTCCATTGTTAATATGGTGCTAAGGTTGGTGTTTGGTACAATCACTAGAGTGAGGTATTTCGGCCCTGTTTATGTTCTGTGGAGCAATTGATGCTGACTTTCATTCTTTAAGGCTTGATAAAATAAGAACCAGTCAAGTACTAAGGTTGATATCATTGATTGATTCCTTCCTCACAAATTTTGTGGCTTCATGCCTATGTAAGAAATCATTATTCATACAGCACTGATATGTACATAAAATCTAAACAATCTAATTCCTTTTCTTCCATCTTTATGTCTTTCACACAAACTCTGCTGTAAATTGTAACTAGACACTAAAGTTTGTGGATTTAATCATGTTTTCTGCCAAATCAGTTTTCCACCCACTACTGCCATATTTTCTTGACTTTCTTATTGGCATCGCTGCCAGGTATTTAGCTCAGAAATTGATCAGTTGTTAGGCTAGTAAACATCACAGCACCTTTATTAGGAACTCGAGAGTATTTAATTTAGCTGCTGGATGGTATTTCACTCAACTCGACTGCTGCAGTGTCTTTATTCTTGATTTATAGGGACATTGTAAATATTTAATGTCTAGAGTTCAATATTCTTAACTTCTCCACTTATTAAATTTCACAACTGGTGTTTATGTTCATCAATAAACAGAATTTAAATCAGTGCAATCCTTTTCTTCTACATTAGTTATTAATGTACAATAATAACATATACTTCTCACTTTCATTTCTCCCACATGAAATATAGAACCTTCTGTGTGTGACCAAAATAGACCAATGTTCTATCTTATTCGAAATAATAATATGATATCAGCAAAAGTAAAGAAGAGACAGAGATAAACTCAATAGTGAATGGAACTTAATAGGAGAGAAGAGCGATCTTAACAAAAGGTATCACTATATCCTTGTGAAGTAACTCAATGGTTTAAATGTTACCTTAAAGCAAAAGCAGATGAGTGTGATATATGAGAAGAGCATGATCCCTTTTCTAAGAAGTTTGTGACTTAAGAAATTATTAAAACAGAGAGTTGAACCTCTGTAGAAAGTAATTCTAGCCATCAGCTTATTTCTATTATTGTTTACTTAATACAGTTCTTTGTGAAATTCTTCTCTGAATTGAGAGATCACGGCTCTGATACTATGAATATGTGTTTAACATACCCAAGGAAAGAATTACTGGAGGCATTTTACTGGAAAACCAAACTGACAGGAGACCCAGAGGTAAACTCGTCAGCAAAATGGTTGGATAACATCAATGAGTTCGGTTGGTCTCACTTGAGGATCTAGCTGGATCAATTGGGGTGGCTGCTTGTGACAGGATCACTTTTGTACTTGCTGGTGGTAAGTTAAGCTTGCATGATATCAATCTGATATCAATTGCTTGTATAAAATCCTCCTTTGTGGATGTCCTTATACTGTGGTTTTAATCCTGGCCTTGATTTTTCGACGCTTTATCTGCTGCTCATTTAACGAAGTCATCATATACCTTTTTATCATACTGCAGACTTTCACACTGCTCACTGTAGGGAATGTCATTCCACAGGTATATGGGCATTCCATTTGTTCTGGGTTTATAGTTCGTTGGGATGCTAGCCCTCAGAATCCTTCCCAGTGTCTTCCAGTCTTTTCTAGAGATCCCCCAAACTCATGGACATCAGTAGTAAGAAACTCCTGGGAAAGCTGGACAGCAGAATGTCTTTAGATAAGAAGCTTCCCTGATTTAAGTTAAATAACAGCAGTAACAACAATATGTCGGTTTGTAACTTAAGGATTCCTCACTAAGCTTCCTTTTCTCTCTCGCTTTCTTCTAATTTGATTTGGAGTTAACGACATCGTTATAAATTATAGCAATAATGTGACGCTATAAGAAAGAAAAATATTTTTTGTCTCATATTCAGTAAATTTGATTTTACATCATTTCATGGCATATCGAATGATATATTTTTTTCTTCAGAGATCGGAGTGAAATTCTTCAATCAATAGTTATCTTCTCAAAGGAAGCTAGATTGACGAAAGTAAAAACGTACGTCATTTTTAACGACGTCAATTAAATCTTTGGTTGAAGTTTTAGTCTGGTTTTTAAATGAATCAAAATCGAATAAAATGATCTAGAGAAATACAGAACCTTCTGTGGAAAATAAACAAAAATATGTCTTTGAAAGTTCTGTACAAAATATACTAATATCAAGAACACAATTAATCGTATATATATTGATTCTTTTACCTGTTAGTAGTTGTCATTGTTGCAGTTATATGTCTACATACACCTAGTCGACATATTCATGGTGTCACCCTTGTATAACTTTGTGTTAACTTTGGTCGAGAAATTTATTAACGTTTCGCACCATTGAATGCTTTGTGACTGGCTCAAATAATTCGATTGGTGTCTGCCCTATTGAAGCTTCAACTGCGATGTATACTAATATAATATATATAATGAAGTTTAACACAGTTGCTTGCTAGCTACAGTTTCAAAGTCTACTTTTGCATAAGTCTTAGAAACGGTATATTTAACGGAAACAACTGTTTGTACCGTGCACACATACATACATATATACATATATGCATTTATTAGAGAGAGAGACTGCAGATATTAAAAAAAAAAAAGATTATTTACCACACGTAAATTCTAAATACGTAAAGTTGCTACAATTTTATTATAAATCTAACGAAATTTAATTTAACCATATTTAATATAAAATTTATTGACATATTTCGGTCAATGCTGGAACATTATAATCTTTCAATGAAAAAGATTGTCACATGACAAAATAATCCTGAATAAACCTTTTTTTTTAATTTCGCAAAACAAGAAAAGAAAAACAGACACAAAAATATAAAAAGAAAAAGGACATAGAAACATGTTTTTATGTGTTGGTATTACATTAGTTTCCTCTCTAGCTTGTAAATAGTATATTATAATTTCTATGTTTAAACATCAAATATTTTCGACTGTATTTTAATATATATATATTTGTATGACGTCTTTGATAAATTGTTATAAGGACTGGCAGAATCTTTAGAGCAGAGTTATTTATTCCAGCTCTTTATGTTCCAAGTTCAAATCTCGCCAACGTAACCTTTGCCCTTTATTCTTCTGGGGCTGATAAAATAAAGTATCAGCCAAGTACTAGAGTTGATTTAATTGTTTAACTTCCCGTCCTCCCCGTTACAGTTCTAGTTTTGTGACTATATTAAAAATGACTAGGTGGCGGTGGGTTGGCAGTATCGGTAGAGAGTCGGACGCCATGCTTTGCAGCATAGAGTTACGGCCATTTACGGTCAACTTTGCCTTTCATCCTTACTAGGTCGATAAAATAAAGTACCAGTCACGCAGAGGGGGGAGAGAGAGAGGGAGTGAGAGAGAGAGGGAGGGAGAGGGAGAGAGAGAGAGAGAGATCGTTTCAGTTCAAATCCCATTTGGCTTGACTACTTCTTTCATCTATCCAACGCCGAGAAGTCTAAACTCAATGTCGATTCTATTAACAGTTTCTCTCTTCAGTTAGATTTAGTCACATGTTGAAACATGATGTCTTTATTACAGAATGAGTAAATATTTAAATATATGAAGTACGTGAAAATTTCTAACTTTCTGACTACGACACTGACTTTACTGAAAACTCAATATGTATAAAAAATATTTGAGGTGTCTATCAAATATTATACAATAAAATGTCTCGATAAATTTATTTGATGAGACTGACAGCTATTTCATTGTATAATCAAAGATTTTCAAATATGTTAATAACACAACCATTCTCACTCAATATTTTCTAGTGCGCGTTAGAGCAGAAGGTAAATTTCTGTTATTGTTTTCGTCTCTGTTTAACTCATTACAGTTCCACTCTCCCCACACATTTCTCATATACTTTGCTTCAGCACTGTGATCACTGAACTCACATTAATACTCTTTTCAACTGGTTACTCTATATATCTTTTATAATTCACTCTTACCTTCTTTTCACATACATTCTCCAAACGTATATTCTCAGTGCTCTCATAAACATTAAACACGCATTTGCTTTCTCTGACGAAGGACTTTACTCCTCGGTATTCTCATCCCCGACGGCAAACCAATGTTCTGACATTTGCAAAGTTTTCTATGAGCAGAGACTATAATGCTATTATGATTTCTCATTGAAGCTATCCATACCACTTACACGGTTTATACGTTGGGGGAAAGGTATGAATGCCAGGCTTTCTATTCTCCACTCTCCTAAATTATTAGACAAATACATCTAATGAAAGAGATTGGAAATCCCTGATCTAGATAATGACTACTATATGGTAAAGGCATTTACTCAAAATGCTACGTAATAGGATAGAACCCGGGACCTCAGTATTGTGGAGCGTATTTCTAAACCATTCAAACATGTCTGCGTCCGCATCATGGATATATTACGGAAGTAGTAACAGAATGCTGGCCTTCCTACCAGTATCCAAAGCTACGTCGACTTAGTAAATTGCGATTCTGTTAACTAGATTAAAATAAATATAAATATGTTGGTTTCGTTTCGTTTTTTTTTGTAATTTTTGCCAAGTCACCCCATCAAGATGCATTAATGTGTTTGAATAAACGATATCAACTTAGAATTTTTTTGAATAGGTTTAATTTATTTAGATTATCAAAACCAATAATGGATCTAGCAAGAGAACACAATATAAAGAACTATAATTAATAGGAATATAGCATCTTTCGCAGAAATTAAGGTTTCAATGTAGATTGGCAATGAAGTTAACCGTAAACATGGATAGGATAATATTTCATTTCAGGATAAAATACCTTGTTATATAATCCCTGACAAAATTATACTAATTATGTAAAGAGCTTTTTAATGTAAGGAATCTTGCTTAAACAAGATCTAGTGTGCAATACTGTAATCCTACTTAGAGATTTTCTTATCATTATTTTGCATGTAGGGCGAAGTCCTACATGGCAAGAATTTGTTATCTGCCATACTTGCCAAAATGATTAAAATAATTGTTTCTAATTTAGGTACGAGGCAAGCAATTTTTTGGGAGGGGAAAATTCGATTAAATCGATCCCAGTATGTTACTGGTACTTTATTTTATCAACCCCGTAAGGATGAAAGGCAAAGCTAACCTCAGTGGGATTTGAACTCAGAAAGTAAAGAACCGCAACTCTATGCACTGTGGCCATTTTAATTGATCCCCCCCCCCAACAAAAAAATGCTGGCCTTGAGCTTATAGTAGAAATAATTATGAGTTATTTTAAATATTTCAAATGTGATTTTTTACAGGATTTCTGAATTAATTAATCAGCTAGAAATTCCTGAAACTCTAATTAAAATCTGATGTAACTCTTTAAAGGATTGGCAACATGGGAAAACCTGGGATTCTCTGAGGTATTAAAAATTCGACAGCTTAATTAAGAACCATTCCACGACGGGCATTACCGCATGTTGTGGCTAGCTTCAGGTGTATTGTTATACAATCTTAATGTTTATGAGAATAACTGACAGCCTTTAAATCCGTCTGCGACACATTTGCAATGAGCTGTCAAAAGTGTTATAAAATTTTTATTTAGAATTCATAGAACACAAATATAAAAGTCGAAGGTTGTTTCTTTAACAGAGTTAAAATGTCTGTTAAGTATTCCGTTGCACCCCCCCCCCCACACACACATCAACAGTGAGTCTTGTTGCTATGGAGTTTCACCTGCACACTCGCAGGATCATCCGACACACACATTATATATATATATATAGTATTAAGGATACTATTTATGGTTATGTATATACTAAAACTTTTATAGTTATATATATTTTAAACCCTAAACAGTGAAAGACAGTAATTTATTACTACCTTATTACCAGTAAGATAAATAGCTCAATGTAATATCAGTTGTTCTACAGAGCAGTTATATAGATATATACATATGTTATATCGATATATACATATGTTTCTGTATGTCTCTTGTGTTGGAAAGGAGGTCATGTATGTAAACAATCATGGAAAAATTGCTCCGAAGACTCCAAACCTCGGTTTGGACGAAACAATTGTAAGCTAATAAATGGTTTGAACAGAACTTTGATTCATGTGATTTCTCTCTCTATATATATATGAATGTATGTATAGTATATTTGGCAATATACTGTATGTTTAATTAAAAACATTTAGAAGACCATACGCTATCAGTTTTAAAGTAGTGACTATGTCACTTCTTTTCGGCGAAAGTACTCCCCTATATATATATAAGATGTCAAATCCTGACGCGTGACCGCTTTGCCAAGCGGTTTCGGCTTGTGTACCGCTTGGAACTGCGATCGGGATTATACCTATTTCTATAACCACTCTGTATCTCCCCATGCATCGAGTACTCCTATGATTAATGGTCTCTCCGGTCTTAGTTCCACAGATTCTCTCTCTCTCTCTCTCTCTCTCTCCATATATATATATATATATATATATATATATATATATATACACACACACACATACATAGATATATTCATATAATTATATATATATAAAAACAACGGATTTGTATATATATATGTGTGTGTGTATATATAATCATATAAATACACACACACATTATATATATATATATATATATATATATATATATATATATGTGAATATAGACATAGAATATTCGAAAATATTCTGTATGTTTATAATAAACATTTTGAAGACCTAATCGCTATAGAATAGAATACGTCACGTATTACAATTAGATTCTCGATAAAAGCAAGGGAAGTAATCTACGCGTTTCATTCTTGTTAGAAATCATCAGGACTACATATCCAGTGCTTTTATCGAGAATGACACAGCTAGAGACTTATAGAATACTTAGCTGTGTACAGGAACTGGTTTGAAAGAGCGGTTGCCGGTCCGGCAGAAATTAGAAATTGGAATAAATGCTCTGAAATAGCGATATATATGTGAATATAGACATAGAATATTCGAAAATATTCTGTATGTTTATAATAAACATTTTGAAGACCTAATCGCTATAGAATAGAATACGTCACGTATTACAATTAGATTCTCGATAAAAGCAAGGGAAGTAATCTACGCGTTTCATTCTTGTTAGAAATCATCAGGACTACATATCCAGTGCTTTTATCGAGAATGACACAGCTAGAGACTTATAGAATACTTAGCTGTGTACAGGAACTGGTTTGAAAGAGCGGTTGCCGGTCCGGCAGAAATTAGAAATTGGAATAAATGCTCTGAAATAGCGATATATATGTGAATATAGACATAGAATATTCGAAAATATTCTGTATGTTTATAATAAACATTTTGAAGACCTAATCGCTATAGAATAGAATACGTCACGTATTACAATTAGATTCTCGATAAAAGCATATATATATATATATATATATATATATATATATATATATATATATAGAGAGAGAGAGAGAGAGAGAGAGATATAGAGAGATAGAGATAGAGAGAGAGAGAGAGATAGATATAGAGAGATAGAGAGAGAGAGAGAGAGAGTCTTATCAATATTATGTTTATGATTAAATCATTGATTCCGATATTTGATTTAATGTCGCATGTAACGCAATCCCATTGGACTGGCGAATAATTTCAGAAAAATAACAACAAAAAACAAACGAAACGAAGTTGCTGCAATAATTCCCATGAGTACACTTTTATACCAGTATATAATAATCGCTTCTTCCTCTCCTTCAACAGTCCACCGATCAGCAAATGTAATTGTGATTTGGTTGTACGTATTTATTTTCACTCTCCTTCCACATTGCACTCCCATTTCATATTTCATGTGCCATGAAAGATCAAAGTAATACCTTGGAATTCCAAGACACGCGCTATTGGGTTTGTTCAATAAACCACTTTTACCACACAAACACACGCTCTGACACACAA
Source organism: Eledone cirrhosa (assembly GCA_964016885.1). NCBI lineage: Eukaryota > Metazoa > Mollusca > Cephalopoda > Octopoda > Eledonidae > Eledone > Eledone cirrhosa. The sequence goes on along the minus strand of OZ024750.1, from coordinate 8,252,507 downwards.
CGTTTTGCAGATATGGAGAGGGATGATTTTATCTCATATAAATAGCTCTCCATAGCCCTGGAATCTCCAGAGTAAGCAAAGCATTTGCATCTCTCTACAAATGAATTCGGTGAGACTAGCTTGCAAATAGGCCCAACATGCTGTTTAGTTTGATTCACTTGTGTATGCATCGATACTAAGGTTAAACATAAATGGTTCTCCGTCGGTTGTGACTATATCTATTCTTTTTACTCGATCAACGGAATGGTGACCTACTCTTTGAAGAAAAAAAACGTGTTAGCAGCTGAATATTTTACAGACACGTGCACCATTAGCATAATTCCCAAGGAGATTCAGCATAACAGTGTGTGACAAGGTTG
>OZ024750.1:8239648-8242148 GCA_964016885.1 Eledone cirrhosa | reverse complement strand
GTTCTTTTTATCAATTACATTTTATCAATTACATTTTATTATACATATTTCGGATGTACAACAGTACGTCCTCATCAGACAACATATAATGATATATGACATACCCTGAGATGTTAAATGGTTAAGATTTAATCAAGGTATATATATACCCTTTTACTCTTTTACCTGTTTCAGCCATCCGGCTGAGGCCATGCTGGGGCACTATATATATATATATATATATATATATATATATATATATATATATATATATATATATATATCCGTATGTGGTTGACGGCTGATAGAAAGGAGTAGTCAATACCGAAGTAGAGATTTAATATTCATTCATATTAAAGCTAAAAAGTGAGTCTTATTACTCTGGATGACCCTGTGATAAACAGCCGAAACTCCAAAGCAACAAGGCCCACATTTTAGCCTGAATATAAATGTTTATATATATATAACATCTCTGTCTGATGACCGATCCAGACGTATATTAATATTTGTCTGGGATCCAGAAACCTTTGGCAATGGAGTAGTTATATTGTGTTGTTCACTTTATAATTAAATACCTCTGTTCTATACATAGAGCACTCTTTTTTCCTTTGATTTTTCTTCGGAATTACCTCACGCACACACATACACACACACACATATATATATATATATATGTTTAATATAGATGAGATTCTATAGGACTAGAACTGTTTCATTCTTTAGAAATCATCTAAAGAATGAAACGGTTCTAGTCCTGTAGAATCTCATCTATATTAAAACTTTTATACTCTGCTATGTATTGAATACCTTACTTACTGTGATTACCTCCGATTCAACCCGGAATAACTTACCTATATATATATATCCATCATCGAATCGATGGAGGTTCAATCCATGTACAAAGCTCAAATGTAATTTTCATAAGCATTTTTTTAATATGAATTCTCTTGCGCTCACCTTTGACAAAATATTGGCTATGGATATGATTGTCCTATTTTTCTCATTCATGTTTACTAATTACGAAAGTAGTACAGTCAGGTTCAGTAATATCCAGCTTGGCAATAATATCCTCTGTATTCGTTGCAGATCAATTTAAAGCTAAATAGTATTAAGGTGTTTTTTTCCCTTCTAATCTCTTTTTCTTCAGTACAAACCACAATTACCTTTACTAAACAGTAAGGGAGTTTGTATAAAGGAGTTTGGATAATTTATTCCATCTGGTTACATGTAATTCTATACTTATCATTTAACACTTTATGTACATTTATTAATGTTTGAGGCTGTTACCCAGATGACAGCAAATATTCGGGGAAATTAATAATTTTAAATTGTTTGGCAATCAGAATCGCTTATTGACGACTATCGTCTTTCAGTATACTTTTGGCACATTGCTTATTGCCGAGGTTTAAAATATCACGGTTCAAATTTTATTACAACTTTCTTATATATATTCTTTTTCTTCTTGCTCTTGCTCGACGAGGCTAGGGTCATCGTACCCCAGCGATTCCAAGGCATCGTCGTGCGTAGAGCTGACTTCTTATATATATATATATATATATACGAGAGCTTATATACCTTATGATAATTAATGGAAAATATGTCTCCCACCCATCTGGAGTTGAGTTCAAGTTTTATGATCAGTGTAGAAGACTTTATCCTCTGCTCAAATCTCCAAGGTTCTGCTTATGTTAGTAACCAATATCAGGCGACTGACTTATGTGTATCTTTGTAATAAGATGAAATAGTTTATACTTAGAAGACTTTCTACTTTCAATTATCACATTCTAGATATCTCTATTTGCAGGTAATTGCAATATATATAATAAGCTTGAGGTGGCGAATTGGCTGAGTCGTTAGAACGTCGGATAGAAAGCTTTTCAGTATTCATTTCCGCTCTCTGCTCTCTCAGCTCAAACCCCGTTGAGGTCAACATTGCCTTTCATCCATTCGAGGTCGATAAAACAAGTAGTCAGTCAAGTACTGGGGTAGATTCTTGCTCATATTTAGATTCTTGCTTATATTTATATATTTTTCTCACTTCCCCTCTCTCACTTCTATCCTTCCCTGGAGGAAATCTGCAGTGTTCAAACCTGGAAAGTAGATGGGCTCCACCAGGTTTAAAAATACCCTAGAAACGATGTATGTCAATATGGCGCCCCTACCACTCCCTTAGGAGTTACGGGGGGGGGGGCATGCATGTATAATTAACTTGATACTGAATGTGTGAAGAATGTAATGGCAGTTACTACAAAAATAAATACAATGACAAAAAAATCTGGTGACATTCATGAATTTCTCCAAACCCCAGTGGTGTAAATGAAGAGCTTAGACCGGGAGTCCAAGTTGGATCAAGAATACTGAAACACTAGATGTTTGCCACTCACAGGACACAACTACGCAATGTATATTTACTGCTGTTTTCAAAATAAACACTGAAAATATAATACTGAGGATTAAATTTCATTAAAGATGAATATATTTCTAACTAGCCGCTTGACAGCAAAAGGATGTATATAACTGT
>OZ024750.1:8194648-8227148 GCA_964016885.1 Eledone cirrhosa | reverse complement strand
CACACACAGCATATATGTGTGTGTATATATATATATATATATATATATGTATGTGTGTGTGTAACTGCATGTGCATGTAGGTAAGTGTATGCGTATAAGTATTATATTGCTCGAGGAGAAGTAACTCTGCCTATGACCTTTGCTAACCATTCAGATTCCAAGTCTGATGGAGGTCGAAGTCAGGTTGATGTCTTGCACATCTAACCGTTAAACATAAGTTTGTCACCAAACTCAGAAGACAATTCTGGGAAGAGAGAGAGAGTCTGTGTGTGTGTGTGTGTGTGTGTGTGTGTGTGTGTGTGTGTGTGTGTGTGTGTGTGTGTGTGTATATATATATATATATATAAAAGGCGTGTGGCTGAGTGGTTAGAGAATTGGATTCACAGTCTTGAGGTTGTGAGTTCGATTCCTTGAGCAAGACACTTTATTTCACGTTGCTCCTTCTACCTGGAGTTGCGACCGATAGATAGTATTAGCAATTGGAAAGACCAACGGAAACATTGTTTCCTCGGTCAGATTTGACGAAAGTCGATCGATCGATCTTTATATATATATATATACATACAAATGCATACATATATATATACATACATACATACAAATTTATATATATATATATACATACATACAAATTCATATATATATATATATATATATACACATATATACATACACACATATACATATATACATACACACATAAAGATATACTTATACATATATATACACATATAAGATTATATATACATATATACATACACACATATACATACATACACACATATACATACATACACACATACATATACATACACATATATATATATATATATATATATATACACACACATACACTGCATTTGTTTCACAGCAGTATCTCTTATCTGAAAACGTATGTTGAAACCGACATTGTTATACCTTGGTAGAGTCATGTTGCCAATAAAAACACACAAACACACGCACCTGTTGGATTTTCACTTCAATTTATTATAAACTCCCACTTGGTTAGTTTAATAACCAGATGGTTATTTAGTGTGTGTAACGCTAATCTCCAGTAAAATAATTGTTTCTACTTTTGGCACAAGGCCAGCAATTACCCAATGCATTACTGGTACTTTATTTTATCGACCTCGTAAGGATGAAAGGCAAAGCTAACCTCGGTGGGATTTGAACTCAGACCGTAAAGGGACGTAACTATGCTAGAAAGCATGGCGTCCGACCCTCAATCAATACTTGTTTCTACTTTAGGCACAAGGCCAGCAATTACCCAGTGCATTACTGGAACTTTATTTTATCGACCCCGTAAGGATGAAAGGCAAAGTCAACCTCGGCGGGATTTGAACTCAATCAATACTGCTGCCAATTCACCACCCTTAAAAAATAACTCATGGAACCATATTATCATATTGCATTCATCAAGTGTTTCATACTCAAATGATTTATTTAGCCAAATATCGGAGCATGGATTAGTCCTACTAAGAATGGATTCTACGTTACGCACTCGACTTAAAATCTGGGAGCTTTGTACAAGTTTACAGCATTCACTTCGAGCGACGAAGTATCTTGTCATCTAATTGTAATGTTTTCGACATCATTTTCTACCGAAAGGTTCCCATGAATGTTTTGGTATGTAGTATTAGGTGGATTGGCAGTATCGGTAGAGGGTCGGACGCCATGCTTTCTAGTACAGTTACGTCCCTTTACGGTCTGAGTACAAATCCCGCCGAGGTTAATTTGCCTTTCAACCCTACGGGGTCGATAAAATAAAGTACCAGTAATGCACTGGGTAATTGCTGGCCTTGTGCCAAAAGTAGAAACAATTATTCATAAACTGAGAAATCAGTATGATTTCTCTCAATGTCCTTCGGTATATCATAATGAGTATTACAATGTTTAAGTAATTATCATTGTTACAATATATCTTGATTAAATCAATGGAATAGATGGGGATGATGATATATATATATGAGGACGTGTTTCCAATAGGGTCTTCATTTGCAGCCTATAATCGTTAATTATCAGGAAATATAATTAATGATTTCTTCCATGGATGCAAATGATCATATTTATTAATGAGAAATAGAAACTTGCGTGTTCATGCATTTCCTAAAAGCACGAGAGATGAAGGTGAAGCGAACATATTTTACTTGTAAATTTAATCCTTATCACAATTTCGGCTTGCTAAACTTGTATTTCATTGCCATAGTGCACCCCTTATTAAAGTATAATAATTGTTTCTACTTTTGGCACAAGGCGAGTAATTATTCCAGTGCATTACTGGTACTATATTTTATCGACCCCGTAAGGATGAAAGGCAGTTAAACTCGGCCGGATTGGAACTCAGACCATAAAGGGCCGTAACTCTTTGCTGCAAAGCATGGCGTCCGACTCTCTACCGATACTGCCAATCCACCACCCTTAACAGTTTAATAATGATATGCATTTTTAAAAAGTGAACAATTGTGATGGATTAGCAGATCTGGTAAACCATTGGACAAACACTTTGCTGCATTTATTATTTGCGTCTCTTTACATACTTGACTCAAACTACACCATATTGATTTTGCAGTTTATCTTTATGGAATCGTTAAGGGAGTCATATTAATCGACTATACTCCTTTAGCTGCGAGCTCTTGTGCTTACTTTAGAAATCGAAATAAATTTGCATATTTAGATTCGGATTTTAACTTTCACTTATCCGCAATCTGTAAAATAATCACCAGTCATGTAATGGAATTCATTCCATCTCCAACATCTTTCTCTATAAATTCATGGCGTCACGCCAAAGTTAAACATTGTTGTTGATATGTAGAGAGAACAAAATAGTCAATATTATTTTATATTTGTTGTAGAAAGGCAGCCGTGGCAGAAGCGATGTCAGACTAAATACTTAGCATTGATTCGCTAAATCCTCTCTTCCAAAAGATGTTGCTCATTTCAAAGTTTTATATATATATATATATATATATATATATATATATATATATAAATAAATATAAGGTGGAGAGAATGTTGCAGTACAAGCGGTAGCCTTTGCCGTGTCAAATCTACAATTTGGCTGAGATCCAACAATTTGTCTTAAAGATATTATAAATATGGATTGAAGTAGGTTCATTATTTTTAGTTATATTCCTCGACCTATTATCCTCATCTTCTTCATTTCTGTCTACACTAAAGTTCGATCAGGATATTCTTCAAACATCTATAGATACAATCATATATCTATATATAGTTATGCGAGCACGGCATTGGGACTCGAAACACTGAAATACTGAGTAGGGCATGCTATTTAAGAATTCAATTCTAGTCAATACTTTTATGAATATTTAGAGAAATAAGCTCCCTGAAAACATTCAAAGAATACAACTATTGATCTATCGATACGTAATTTCGATTCTTGCTTGAAGTCATTCGACTTCACATTCACCGCTTCACACCTTCAGGAAGTTTTGCTCTTCACAAAAACATGAGAAGTTTGGCATTTGTAAAAAAATGAAAGTATACCTTTCGTGAAGAAGTATAACAATAAAAAGAAAGACGGAGTTTTCTTCTGATACGATACAAGTATTTCCTGAATTAGATAATTATATGTGTCGAAATAATGAAAAGTACCTTATTTAATGTATACATTCTCCCCCGGCTCCTCCTCTCCTTCTCTCTCTCTTCCATTTTTCCTTTCTTTCTCTCTCTCACTCACGCTGACTTGTTGACATATTACAAGAACGTATGAATATCCTAAAATAAAACGTTGTAATGGGCTTCTAAATGTAGGTCTTCTACACACTGATATATGTATGCGTATGTATACACACACACACACACATATATATACACACACACATATATATACACACAGACACATATATACACACACACACATATATACACACACACACACATATATATATATATACACACACACACATACATACACACACACATATATATATATATATATACACACACACACACATACATACACACACACGCACATTATATATATATATATATATATATATAAACACACATATATACACAGACATTATATATATATATATACGTGCTTTCCCTCCGAAAACAAAAATGTCCGTTGCTTCATTTTCGTACTCTCGTCTATCTTTCTATATCTTCTTTTTATCATATATTTTAAATTCTGATGAAAGACTAACGCCTGAAATATTGCGGCTCCTTTCATACCATATCAAGCGTTAAACTAACATATGTCTTCATTATACTGTAAAGTTCCTCTGTGCTGGTTGCCCCCCCCCCCATATATATATATATATATATATATTCGGTCGTAAAGTTTGAAATTTGTAGACGTTTGTGGAAAAAAAATTTCTACAAACTTCATACTTGACGACCCAATATATATGTGTGTGTGTGTGTGTGTGTGTGTGTGTGTGTGTGTGTGGTGTGTGTGTTTACATACACACACATATATATATATATATATATATGTATATATATATATATATATATATATATATGTGCATATATATATATATGTATGTGTATGCGTGTATGTGTGTTGGTCGTAACTCATCAATCAAAATCTGCTAAGTTACCGTTCGTGGTACTGAGCTCTCCCATTTTGACCTTTACAGTAATATGAGCCGCTTAGCCTCGTGTCACTTATTTATAGCAAGATGTATCGAACAAGGATAACTTTGCTAACTATGATTCTTGAAAAAGCACAAAAATACAACGAAAATAATGAAGCACAATTCCTTCTTTCAGGATTGTCTTCTAATATAATTAACTATGCTAATATATTCTGAGAGGATTAAGATAATAAACCAAGAGAACAGGGAAGAAAATACACAAAATTAACTATAGAATGACATTTCAAGTGAAAAGATTAGAAATATAGTTGACACAACAAATGATAGAGAGGAAAATAGCACTGGATTGATTCTATATACAGAAAATTGAGAAAGAAAAGGACCAAAAGAAACGAACATTTCAAATAGGCTTATCGTAAAAGCTGAAAATGTGACGTATCTAGGAATGTGGTAAACTTCTTAAAATAAACTGAGACATTCTCCACAGAGAAAGTGGAAGTGAAAACGTAGTGTTCGGATTCAATGACGTCGTTGATATTAACAATTAACACTTAACAAGAGAGTTGAGAGAACATTTGTGAAACGTTCTTATACGACTCTTTTCAAAGAGAAATCTGTTTGGGATAAAAGGGAGTTAACTTTAAATTAATAATTGTTTCTACTTTTGGCACATCAAATTAATAATAGTGGTTACTGTGGATTACTATTCCCTAGTTAATTAGCTCACGCTTAACTAAAACAAATTAACCTTCCTTTTTGAAGAGGTAACAATCATGTGATAAATAGTTAATAATGCAAGGGTTACGTTTCAAAATGTCTTCTTCAACTACACAATATTAGTGTATATATATTTCTCCTGGGTATTTTATGATTAGACACCTTAGTGAAGTAATCTGGTTACTTCTTCACTTAATCATCAAAACCTTCGGTTGTCATGTAATATCTTGTTAGAAACAATGTTCTGTAATAATTCATTTCAGTTGTAACTTGGGATATTAGTTGAAAACTCTAAATGGGATATCTTCATCTTTTGGATTGTTAGAATTGATTGAGCGTCGAACAAAATTCTTGGTGAGATAAAGTTGCATTTATCTACCTGCTGAATTCAGATCCCAACGAAGTGACTGACTTGTATTCTTCGGTGGTCGTTGAAATAAAATACCAGTCACATATTAGGGTAGTTGTATTTGACAATATTGCTCCCCTCAGCATGGGTGGTCATGTATTTATCTTAGAAATAATAACGGGCGGGGCTATAGACTGACATATTTGACAATTAGAATATATTTCCTTCTATATGTAGATCTGCTTCTATGTAAATTTGCACTGAAATGAGCTTTGAAATTCATCAACTATTGTCAATACTGTATGTCAGCCTAGCTGACTCCATTCCAGAAGATACTATTCTGATTCTGTGAAAAGATAGGAAATCGTTGGTGTGTTTAAATAAGAATATTCTTTTTTGCTAGTTAGACATGCATCTATGTTAAAAAATTAAATGAATTCTCTTTCGGTTTCGACGAGAAGTGTTCAAGCTTTTCGATTAACTCGATTATTGCGATCAATCTATTAGCGTGTAACTGACTGATTATTCCAGATACGTGTAGCATTAATGGAATTCTCAGGATGAATTACAATGAAACAATGCATGATAGAGCCAACTCTTTGAATTAGAGATACAGACCGCCTAAGTGGCTTCTGCAATTTCAGTATACTCATTTTAGTCCTAAGAGTTGATTCAGCTGGGGGCTATCATAAAAGACACTTCCTCAATTTGTGTGTACTTAAATATACTTACACAACCTTTCCCAAGTGATTACTCGTCTAAGAACTAACCAGGCTCAACATTTCACTGATTCCAAGAGAACATATCAGCATATTACCATAAACATGTGTACACACTCATCCATTCGCTCTTTCTTTTTCTCACACTCACACACACACAGTGACACACACATACATGCATATATGCATACATACATACATAATACATATATACATACATATTAGTATTCTTGCTAACATTTGGATACTAAAACAAAATCAGTAGAAAAGTTGAAATATGTTTGTCTATTCGTGTCCTTTGCAGTGGCATGCGTCAATTATACAATACTGATGAGATGACATTGGATGTAATCTAGATGTGTAATAACCTACATGGATGTAATAACATACAGCGATCGAATCACCGTTGTGGAAATTCTCAGGACAGTAGGATAGAAGAAATTAATATTAATCCTGTGAATAAGACGGTTAAAGTGGCTGGGTCATGTACTATGAATGAGTGAGGGAAGCATACCGAATGAGACTCTGGAGTGGAAACCTCATTGTAGTAAACAAATATAAGGAAGCCCTAAGCTCACTTAGAAAAGATGTTAAAAACAATCTTGTTCTGAATTGTGCTAAATATATATATATATATATATATGAGTTAAGATCTAGCTGTCGAAATGGCCGGAGATCATTCAGGATCCTGAATCTTTATATATATAAAGGAATGTCTATATATATAGAGAGAGAGAGATTGTTATACTTTGGGAGGGTCATGTTGCCAATAAGAAACACAGGCACCAGATGCTTTCACTTCAATTTATTATAAATTAAATTTATAAATTTAGGAATTTATAAATTTCCGGTTGGTTGGTTGGTTCCACAACCAGACGATTGTTCATATATTGTCAAAGTTCTTTCGTCACACATTCTGTGACCTCTTCAGTGACTGGGGATTCTTTTCTTTGTTTTTGTGCCTCTCCTTTGTTCTGTCCTACGCCATCTTGTTTTTGTGTGTCAAAAACAAGATGGCGTAGGACAGAACAAAAGAGAGGCACAAAAACAAAGAAAAGAATCCCTGTCACTGAAGAGGTCACAAAATGTGTGACGAAAGAACTTTGTCAATATATGAACAATCGTCTGGCTGTGGAACCAACCAACGAACGGGAAATTTATAAGTTCCTAAATTTATAAATTTAATTTATAATAAATTGAAGTGAAAGCAACTGGTGCGTGTGTTTCTTATTGGCAACATGACCCTCCCAAAGTATAACAATCTATATATATATATATTTTTTTTTACTGAATGAGGAGACCAAGCACCAACGGTAGAAAATTTGGGACCTGCTGAAATAAGTAATATTAAGCAGAAGTTCATTACAGACCCATGATGTTACTGACAACAATTTTCTGATTGTAGCCTTTTCTGACAGTTGCTACATGATTAAAATGTGACCTAAATACGGGTAGGGGTTGTTAAAAGATACAAAATGTTACCGAAATATATTAGCTCTAAATGTTCGCAACATGCATCATGGTTCTAAGGTATAACCAACGTTGGCGACTTAATCAAATTTTATCACTTATATATTTTATAATACAGTAATCAATCAAGTGTGAAACTATTCTTCAAATAAACTTTCACCTGGTGTGTTATTTGTAACACTCTCACTGAACATCTATTATGGAGTTAATTTTCTCGTAACTTTTCCCCTGCGCATAAAAAAAGTGTGAAAATGCAGGACAATGTTTTAGATGAATTTTGTAATGTTTAACAATATATCAGGAAAGAAAATTACAAAATTATTTATCTTGAAAAAAATAAATATAATAAAAATGACCCCCCCCCTCCCCCCAGCATTTTGTACAAATTAACACCAGTGCTTCAAATATTCAATGTTAGTTACATTCATTTAAGTTGTGTACTAATAACTATTTTCAGAGCCCTCTTTACATAGTCTGTACGTAGTATTAATAGATAGTTCCTCTTATGAAGCTTGAAGTTATATATAATGTTATATGGTAGACTGTGCTGAGATAAGTTAGCTGCCTCTTAGTATGGAGTTTTCAATCTTAACCAAAGTTATAACAAATAGAATTTAAAAGGTAAGTAATAATTGTTTCAACTTTTGCACAAGGCCAACTATTACCCCAGTGTATTACTGGTACTTTATTTTATCGACCCCGTAAGGATGAAAGGCAAAGTCAACCTCGGCGGGATTTGAACTCAGAATGGCAAGGGCCGTAACTCAATACGTCAAAGCATGGCGTCCGACCCTCTACCGATACTGCCAAATAATAATGTCACTCGTTCTGCGATTTGTACACACACACATATATATATATGGCCTCAGCCAGATGGCTGGAACAGGTAAAAGAATATATATATATATATATATATATATATATATATATATATATATATATATATATATATATATATATATATATATATATATATATATATATATATATATATATATATATATATATATATATATATATATATATATATATATATATATATATATATAAAATATAACTGCAATGATTCCGTTAGATAATCTGTAGAGTAGTTGATACCATCTTTGCGCACACATTTTATAACATTCAATCTCAATTTGACACCAGATGTATTGTCTTTAATTTCGTTTACTTAAGCATATTTCTATTTAATTCAAAGATCTATATTTATACACTTCAATAATTAAAACACAGTTAGTATATATTGACGTCTAACATTTGGAGAGAGAGAATATTGTTGCTTATGTCAATGTAGGTCATTCCTTGGCATTTATTATTTCAACCAAAAAAGGTGAATAGTGAAGTTAACTACAGATAGATACAAACACAGACCAGAAAGATGTGTATTTAAGTATTGTAAAGCATTTTATTTGATGCTCTACCACATATAACACCTTTATAGCATAGTGTTGAAATCCCAAAGGGATCTAATTTGACTTCCAGCCTTCCTAAGAAGAGAACATACGTACAAGACATGTAATGGGGTCTATAAAATCGATTATACCTTTACCCAAAAATGTGAAGTAATGTGCTTAAGTAAGAAAGGAAGATATTAATTGTATTAAATCTGCGGATTAGTAGAATCTGTAGATTAACAAGTAATCGATATAATCATTTGTTCTATGCTCCCAGACATGTGGTCTTGGTTATCCCTCTGCAGGAAATCTATATATTAAGTATTTCACTCATTTTCATTATACACAAACATATATGTATGTGTGCGCATATATATATATATATATATATATATATATATATATATATGTGTGTGTGTGTGTGTGATTGTGATATGTGTGTCTATTCTATTATACATTCAACTATTTAGATTGTTTCAGCATCCATATCTAGAGCCTAGCTAGAGCATCGTTCTCTTGTTCTAAAAGTGTGAGCAAATAATTAGAGATACGCCATTTTGACACGATGTAAGATTATGGGAGATAACGCGAATCAGACTGCTGTTGTGAAGTCGTACATGTAAACTACGTCAGAACAACCTTGCATGCTTAAACTTAAAAGGGTAGATGACGCAAGTTCGCTAAGTATAAAAAGTATAAAGTAAACATACTTGAGTTTTCAACAAGAACTCATTGGATTCCATTCCCAGTTTGCTCTCGCAATTCTACAATTCCATCTCTATCTTTCTATGTGTTTATATATATATATATATATATATATATATATAGTAAATAAATGTATATATATGCACATACACACATATATATATGCGTATATATATATCTGTGAGTGTGTGTGTGTTATATATATGTTATATATATATATATATATAAGTGTATATATATATAGATATGTTACACGCGTATGTTTGTATGTTGTGTATATATGCATATGGATGCGTGTATGTATGTATGTGTAAGCAAATGTATGTGGTTAGCTTCGGTTTAACACGTATTAGGAATAATGTATGTAAAAAAAAAAATAAAATAGCAAAAAATGTTGACATGCGCATCTTAGATTATCATGCTCTTGTGATGTTTTCTTAGAAAAGAAAGAAATTTTATGACAAAATGAAAGGGAAAGCATGAAAAAAAAAAGAAGGCAAAAAGCAAGCAATTGCGCCGACTATAGAATACAAATTGTAGAATAAACATCACGCTACCTTTTTCTGCGTATTTCCTCTGAGATTTTCCTTCACTTGATACAGTTTACATCCATAGGCAGGTAGGTTTTTGCAGATTTTGATATAAAGTTGTTTCAGTTTGATTTCATTGTCGTAATATGGCGTATGCCACAATTTCTTTTGTTTATCCTGCAAGAATAAAATAAATAAATATATAAATATATATATATTGTATGGATTCTGTTTTATGTAGTTATCTTATAGATAGGTAAACATGACTGAAGATCTTATCGGATAAAGAAAAGGAACTTAAGTGAAATTCTTTACACACGCACACATATATATATATATATATATAAGTGAATACTATATATATATATATAAGTGTAAACCGGGTTCAATCGTGGGTAACCACAGTATGTAAGGTACTCAATACATTAGTAGAGAGTAAACATCAAATTCAATATAGAAATGGCTTCTACAGGACTAGAACTGTTTAATTCGAAAGAAATCATCAGGGGCTTTCCTGATTATTTCTTTCGAATGAAACAATTCTAGTCCTGTAGTAGTCATTTCTATATTATATATATATATATATATATATATATATATATATATATATATATATATATATATATATATGTATATATACACATATATATTATACGATGCACTACGTGACTGGTATTGAACTTAGGAAGGACAGTTGAGCAGTGATTCGTTATACGCAGAGAGGGACAGTTGCTACTTGGTTGAAATGTTGCAACCGACCCTATCTCTGTATGAGGGCTGCCATGATAACCGAAGAAAGATTTGATATGCTACAGTGTCCACCAAAGCAACCCAAACACATTCACACTTGTAACATAAATGTTGCTCAGTACTACTATAAGGAGCGATACTGTGAGAAGATGTCAAAATCCTCGTGATTTCCAGTCGACAGCTGTAAGGAACGTCTTGTGGTTTAAAATGCTTATAAAATTTGTTTTCCAAGATAAAGTAAAGTAAAATGAAAATATCATCGAAATAATTCATAAACGTAAATATTTTTTTTCAAAGAAAATCAGTACGTGCATGTAGATCACGATCCTTTATTTTTTAGGTACTTACCTTTCAACGCGAGATCACGTTTCTTATCTATTTTATTTATCTGTTCTCACCAGGTGTCAAGAGATGTAATTAATTTTAGTTGACTAGTAAATATAATTTCTAGTTAAAAGATGTTGAGTCGACAGAAATGATCTGGCGCTGAACAAAATGTCTTGTAGCTTTTGATTTCGCACATCTGCATTCTAATTTTAAAGTCTACTCTGCCGTGGTCTATTTTTAATACATTTAAGGCATTTCAGTTCTACCCACCCCTCAATAAAACTTGGCATTGTGTCGCTTTAAAAGGAAATCATTATTATTTATACCGTTCGCTGTTTTTTCTAATCAGTGAAATGACTGTAGGAAGGTAGCCATATTTAAAACTAGCCTTGTGAATGGCTTCTAATAGGAAGGTTATATAAATTTCTGTATATCGATTGAAGAATAACCATTTTTGTATTCTCAATAGAACTGCTTCATCTTAACAAATTACTGGATATTCGCCTATTTCCTGAAAAGCTACTCACCATACACACTTGAGAAAATTCTATTTAATATGTCGCTACGAATGATCAAGTCTAATCTACAACTCGGTGTGCTGAGTCCCCGTGCCTATACATCAATTCGAATATTTGGAATTTTCAGCGGAAGGCTATTAGGTAGTATTCGAAAGTGGTCTATTAAGGATAATGGTTTCTACAATTTTATTATTAAGTTCCATCTATTTATTATGAATAACCCAATTATAACGCCTCTTAGATTCTACTTAGGAGTAAAAGACAGAACTTTGGTCAGGTTCCCATCAAGTTATAGCTAGTTATTGTTTCTTTGTTTTCCATCCTTTATGTAGAATAAACCAAACTCTTTTCAAGAAGATGTATGGAAAGAAAATATACTCCAGAGAAAATTCAGAGCTTTTGTACTTTCCACATGCTGCACTAAATAGTCGAACTCTCTAAAGATACAAAAAAAATATTTCACTATGTTCCTCCTAGTTGTAATATATTAGATATTATGAGGAAAGATTTTGCGTTTATAAGACAACGGAATGTTTCTAAAGTGGACGGTTGACATGTGGAAATTATTGTCAGAGTTATATATATATTATAAAATGTCTTTGAATTCTGGTTTGAGATCCATCTTTCTAACGTAATATATGATTGATATATTGTTGCCAACTTCAATAACTGAATATTGTTCTTACAAGTGCTTCACAGCCTTTTAAGATTATACACACACAACAAAACGATAGAATATATATAGTAATGAAGGAAGAATATATCAAACATTGCTTTAACAAGTGCTTCACAGCTTATAGAATATATAGTCATAACAAACATCGTTTTAACAAGTGCTTCGCAACCTTACAAACGTATACACAACAAAACGATTGAACATATAGTCTTAAAGACACATTGTACCTAACACAATTTATGTCTTTCCCAAAGTAACAATACAATACCACAAGTTAATGATTGGTAAAATGTAGTTGTTATACTCTATAGTTGAACGTCAAATTAATACTTTAAAAAACGTAACCTCCACTCTCTACCTTGTCAGATTTTCCATCCAATATAAATCAATACCAATAGGGTATTGGAATCAATTTAATCAATTCTAACGATGCTAGAGAAACTTCGGTTGTGTGACCCGTTGAAAGAAATCAATTTTTATTCAGGATGAGAAATAAATGTGAATGGTTGCTGTTCTGGAGTACAAGGAATGAGGAATTATCAATAACACATGAAAGAAAACTTGTCCTTATCAAATGAATAAAATGAACCCGAGATTCACTGTATTGTCCATTAGAAAATAATTAATCAATACCATTGCTTAATGGGTTCTTCATAACAGGAAGAGGCATTGTTGAATGAAAAGCATCTGATAAATGTTGATGGATGACATATTCTTAAGAAGCCAACTCAGCTTTCTTATTTAAAGTAATAGGCAAATGGCATTTTAAACCAGATCTCAGTATTGACTTTCAATTACACATTAAGATGTTCGGGCTTTGTTTAATTACATAATTATCAAAGTTAATTACTGTCAGGACTAGTAAGATGTGATAAAGGTGCCTAGAATGCTAGCAACAAAAGTGAGTGCATCCAGATTGAGTTCCGTCCAATTGAGTGTTACCCAGCTCAGTGTTAATTGGCTCAATGTTATCAGACTCAGTGCTACCCTGTTGATTGTTACTTAACTTAGTGTTACTCAGTTCAGTGTTATTCAGCTCAGTAGTACCAAGATCAGTGTTACTCAGCTTAGCAGTAACAAGCTCAGTGTTACTCAGCTCAACAGTACGAATCCCAGCATTACTCCGTTCAGCAGCACCAACCTTATCGTTACTCAGCTCAGCAGCACCAATCTCAACGTTACTCAGCTCAGCAGCATCAAGCTCAGTGTTACTCAGATCAGTAGTATCAAGCTCAGTATTACTCAGCTCAAGGGTACCAAGCTCAGTGTTACTCAGCTCAGCAGTACCATTCCCAACATTACTCAGCCCAGTGCTACTCAGCTCAACACTATCAACCTCAGTGTTACTCAAGATGTACGCAAATTTTGGTGATCCTAGATCGAGCAGAGTGGCAGTTTTCTTTTGGAAATGTTCAGAAACATTTCATGTTAAAAGAAATAATTTCTTATATAGAATCATGATCCCAAATTGATAGGAAAAGCGAAAAAAAATCTTGTGTAACATCCTTTCTCGTCTAAATTGCATTAACACTGTAAGAGAACTGATATGAAAACGGAAATAGAAGTGATATATTTTGATCTCTTGGCACAAATCTTCTTTTTGTCATACCCCATCATATACTAACAAAGTATTCAGTATGTTCAAAGGTTGACCACTGCAGTTGTTTTGGTATTATATGGTTGAGACTTAGGGCGATGGATACCTTGCTTTGAAGCATAGAGTTACGGCCCTTTACGTTCTATGTTCAAATCACACCTAAGTTAGCTTTGCCTTTCTTCCTTACGTGGTCGATAAAACAAACCACCAGTAACGCACTGGGGTCGATTTAGTCGACTCTCCTTTCCCCTCCACCACAAAAAATTGATGGCCTTGTGCCTAAATCAGAAACCATTTTTTTTGCCTTTCATCCTTACGGGGTCGATAAAATAAAGTACCAGTACTACACTGGGTAATTGATGGCCTTGTGCCAAAAGTAGAAACAATTATTATGTGGTCGATAAAATGAAATACCAGTAACACACTGGTGTCGATTTAGTTGACTTTCTCCTCCACCACAAAAAATTGTTGGCCCTCTGCCTAAATCAGAAACCATTATTGTGGATTGGCAGTATCGGTAGAGGGTCGGACACCATGCTTTCCAGCATAGAGTTACGCCCCTTTACGGTTTGAGTTCAAATCCCGCTGAGGTTAACTTTGCCTTTCATCCTCACGGCGTCGATAAAATAAAGTACCAGTAATGCACTGCGTATTTGCTGGCCTTGTGCCAAAAATAGAAACAATTATTATTATTATTATTACGTGGATTGGCAGTATTGGTAGAGGGTCGGACGCCATGCTTTGCAGCAAAGAGTTACGGCCCTTTATGATCTGAGTTCAAATCCCGCTGAGGTTAACTTTGCCTTTCATCCTTACGGGGTCGATAAAATAAAGTACCAGTAATACACTGGGATAATTGTTGGCCTTGTGTCAAAATTAGAAACAATTATTATTACGGGGTCGATGAAATAGAATACCAGTAACACAAGAGGGTCGATTTAGTCGACTTTTTCCTCTCCCCCACAACAAATTGCTGGCCTTGTGCCTTAATCAGAAACCATTACATGGTTGACACTTAGAAGTGTATGAACAAGGTTTCATAAATACCTAAATCAATATATTGTATTTATCTAAACATGAGATCTTCTCTGCACAACACTAATTCTTTGTAAACAGGCGTGGTTTATATGATATTTACATAGATTTAGTCTCCTGTAAGATAGTGAAAGGTAAGCTCGATCTCAATGATATTTCATTAATAATACAGTAGAAGATAATATAAATCTTGATATGAGGTTAGTTTTGAAATAAAGATGATGTTACTGTTGTTATTACTGGATTGGCAGTATCGGTAGTGATCAGACGCCATGCTTCGCAGCAAAGAGTTCAAATCCCGCCGAGGTTAAAATTTGCCTTTCATCCTTACGTAGTCGATAAAATAAAGTACCAGTAATACCAGTAATTATTTTTATCTTCCCAATACTTTATGTGAGCTAATGAGAAATATTTTAGGCAACCAATCTGTATGAAAGATATACCAGCCATTAATATACACTAACACCTTTAATAAAAATAATTTTTTCTACTTTTGGCACAAGGCAAGCAATTACCTCAGTACATTACTAGTACTTTATTTTATCGACCCCGTAAGTAAGGATGATATATATATATATATATAGTTGGCCCTAGGAGGAGCAACCTGTGGTCTATTCCATTCCCAATTCTGAACCCCCCTGCTTTATGTTAATACTTCTTCTTCGCCCACCTATTCCTGGGAGCAGAGTCCTCAAACACTCCTTCCAGCGGGTTCTGTCAGAAGCAATGGTCTCCATCTAGCTACCAAATAATGGACAACACTTTTTGGGGAGGAGAAATTCGATTAAATCGCCCCCAGTGCGTTTCATTATTTCATCAACTCCGCAAAGGTGAAAAGCAAAGATAACCTCGACGGGATTTGAAGTCAGAAATTAAAGGGACGTAACTAAACACTAACAAAAGGATATTGTCCAACGCTCTACCGATTATTGCCAACCAAATGCTTTACTCTATATCGAATAATAAAACAGTTCTGTCACTCCAGGTATTTCTTTTCTTTTACAATGACAACATGAAACAAAACAAAACAAAATCAAAAACTTGTCGGATGTTTACAACCTAAGTCAATGCTATTATAATCCCTAGGTTAATACGCTCAGTCAATGGTTGAGAGGGTGTTCCGAAGGTTCGTATTAATCTTTTAAGATATATATATTTGTTCATATAACAAAAATGATGATTATTCTTAGTGGATAAGATTACGTGTCTATTTATTTGTTTTGTTTTTACATCTAACCAGGACAATTCCCATTGATTTAGAGGGTTTTAACTGTAAACACAGCTTTATTGACACAGTAAGGTTTCAGTAATGGTTGATATATGTTGTGAAGTAGAAAATGTAAACGTTTATAGAAAATGAGTCAGAGAAAAATCCATATATAATCCAGAAACGCATATCTGAGAACATAAAAAAGCTTAAAGATCTTAATTGTAAAGACCAATATATATGATATTTAATATAAAAATGGCTTCTACAGCTCTAGAAATGTTTCATTCAAAGTAAATTGTCAGTTCTAGTCCTGTTAAAGCCATTTCTGTATTGGAGGCGATGTTTACACTCTACTAAAGAATTGAGTACCTTACTAACTGTGGTTACCTCCGATTGAACCAGGGACTCTCTCTGTCTTTCTTACACACAAACACAGACGCACGTATATATATATATATATATATATATATATATATATATATATATATATATATATATATATATATATATATATATATATATATATATATATATATATATATATATATATATATATATATATATATATATATATATATATATATATATATATATATATATATATGTTTTCATATATAAGTGTATGATAAAATGTCATAAATATTTTGGTAGCTGCTCTTGTTTCCTGATTTGTGGACACTATTAAATGTAATTGTAATCACCGGAAAACCCCATCAGCAATTTTTATGCAAACACTGTACTAAATACTTATGAATTATCTATTTAGTGCCCATTATATCTATCGACGTGGATTGGCAGTATCGGTAGAGGGTCTGACGCCATGCTTTGACGCATAGAGTTACGGTCCTTGCCATTCTGAGTTCAAATCCTGCCGAGGTTAACTTTGCCTTTCATCCTTACGGGGTCGATAAAATAAAGTACCAGTAATGCACTGGGTAATTGCTGGCCTTGTGCCTAAAGTAGAAACAATTATTTCTATCGACGTGAAAGCTAAATCAAGAGATAATAATCCTAATAATCTTAATATCAGATCTAAATTTGACACCCTTCTCAGAAGTTTAACTTAACAGTTCTTTAAACTCAGGAACGGAACGTGAGTGTTTGGTATTAGAACCAGACTATTATAACAAGATAAATTGAACGTAGGATTTTTCTGGAAGCTTCGAAAGTATCTTTCTTTTAATCATCTGAATGCATCATATTTACAGCAATTCTAATTTATCATTCTAGCATTCATAATTTTAATTCTATCTTATTTTCGAAGGTCACTTCTCTCTTGCCTTTCACCATTATGGCGTCAATGAAATAAAGTACCCCTAAAGCACAGGGGTGGATTTAATCAATTTTCTTTTTCGCTTGACATTGCTGGCCTTGTGCTTAAAGGATAAACAATCATCATCACCATCATCAAATACGTTATCTTTAATGATAGATATCCCTCAATGTAATCTGATACCTGCTGCTATTTGGTCGCCATAACTCCATTATAAATTACTCCACTAGTCACTAGAATAAATTTATCTGGCTACAGTTTGTATAATTAATGTATTAACTGGGTATAATTTGGATTATTAGTGAAGCAACTGACTATAGTATTCACAATTAGGGAATATATACATTCAAGAATATTCTAGAGTAAGATGAGGCCTCTGAAAGCCACAGGACGACAACGCGTCCATAAGAGTCCTACACCCGTATATAAAAAAAAATTAAATAAACTGCTACATGGTAGAGAGGACCCTTACGTCCTGTAAGACAATCTCACTAGAGAAAAACTGCTAAGAGAAATAAATGGTATAACATTTCATGATCTATCAAAAGTTAGAGTTGAAACGATTAATGAATATATATATATATTCCTTTATAATATATATATATATATATATATATATATATATATATATATATATATATATATATATATATATATATATATATATGCCTTTGTAACATATATATATATGCCTTTGTAACATATATATATATGCCTTTGTAACATATATATATATGCCTTTGTAACATATATATATATGCTTTTGTAATATATATATATATATATATGCCTTTGTAATATATATATATATATATGCCTTTGTAATATATATATATATATGCCTTTGTAATATATATATATATATATATATGCCTTTGTAATATATATACATATATGCCTTTGTAATATATATACATATATGCCTTTGTAATATATATACAGATATGCCTTTGTTATATATATATATGCCTTTGTAATATATATATATATGTCTTTCTAATATATATATATATACATGCCTTTGTAACATATATATATATACCTTTGTAATATATATATATATATATGCCTTTGTAATATATATATATATCTTTGTAATATATATATATATATGCCTTTGTAATATATATATATATGCCTTTGTAATATATATATATATATATACACATTTTACTAGGTTCTATTAATGGTGATAACTTATATTCAACTATATCCTGCCTTCAGATTAAATAAATAGAAATGTATATCAATATCTTTCTTTTCTCTCTTTCATGTTTTCTCACGAATTTCCCTTTATCTTTGTTGTCCTTTTACTTTATGAATTAGATAACAGATTTATATATTACTTAGCTTTCTTTTATCTTCATTCATGAAATAGTTGTCATACTAAACGCATCTACCACACAAAACAGTACTGAATCAGTGTATTGACAGACAACCCATTGCCGTGTATTCCATGCCATCTCTTCAGAACTAACTATCATCTCCCTCTTTTTACACACAGAATTCTACAGAATATTGAAAAGAAGAAATTTATACATTTCCAAATTATTTGTCTTGAGTTTAGTGTTATAGTTAAGCTTTATATGGTGGGGGCAAATAAATATATATAAATAAATACCGCAATGAAGCCAAAGTCTCACTGTCACTGCCTCCGTCTAACAATTATTGGCTTTTAAGCAAACTTTGAGAGTGAAACATGTATTGAGAATGAGATTTTCAAGAAGTACAGAAAAAAAAATTATAAATGATATACTGAATAAAAAGGAAGCATTTAAAATATTTCACTGTTATCAGCGAAATCAAAGATTCCTTAAAATACAGGATATTTGTCGTACCCGAGTTACATTAATTTCCTGTTGCGTAATCATCGGCAATGCGCGAAACTCAGAGTAGCAACGAGAGAGATAGAGAGAGAGAAATCTCAGTAATATGATAAATATATAATTGTTTCTACTTTTGGCACAAGGCCAGCAATTACCCAGTGTATTACTGGTACTTTATTTTATCGACCCCGTAAGGATGAAAGGCAAAGTTAACCTCGGCGGGATTTGAACTCAGAATGGCAATGGCCGTAACTCAATGCGTCAAAGCATGGCGCCCGACCCTCTACCGATACTGCCAATAAATATATAATATCCTTTACTTTGACATAGAGCAGGTTTTCCTTGTGTATGGAACCCGAATGTATGGATATATATATACACACACACACACACACACACACACACACACACACACACACACACACACACACACACACACACACACACACACATATATATATATATATATATATATACACACACACACATATATGTATATATACACACACCCACACACACATATATATATATATATATATATATATATACATCCATCCATACATATATATATACATACACCTATACACAAACACACATATATATATATATACCTACATATATATATACATATACATATACCTATATATATATGTGTGTGTGTCTGTGTAAATATTTACATAATTATATGAGTATTCGATGTGTGTGTGTATGTTTTAGTGTATGTAGTTTTACATGGCTATTTGCGCAACAAACTGCGTAGGTAAATCTTTGCAAGTCTCATGAAACTTTGATTGCCTTTTACTCAATAGCTATCTGTACTCATTCACTCTCCTACTCGTTCTATCATAGAACATCTCTCCTACCACCAACTATACATTGTTTTCGCATACACAACACATTCAATATAATATAATAAAACCACGACTACAAAGCCTAATATACACAACACATGGAGAATATAATATAATATACTCACTATTACAAAGACTGACATACACAACACATTCGATATAATATAATATAACCACGACTACAAAGCTTAACATACACAATACACAGACAATATAATGTAATATACTCACTATTACAAAGCCTAATATACACAACACACAGACAATACAATATAATATAATCACTATTACAAAGACTGACACATACAACACACTCAATATAATATAACCACGACTACGAAGACCACATTTTATAACGACTATCTTATTCTAACTAATAAGATCTCGCTAGTTGGCTGTGTGTTTCAGCTATGAAATATTTATAGCCATTGTGAGGAGAAGATCAGCATTTCTTTCCTATTTTGCTATTTTTGGAATACGCCTGCAACACTTCATTGACAAGGAAATCAAGTATAATGTTTTATGTGCATCTTAGATTTATGTAAAGTACGGTCTTGCTAAGGTGTTTATGTATGTGTACCAGTGTGAGAAATATAGCAATTTTTATCAGCTATAGTGTTATTCGAAGACTCTCATTTTCTTTCATTCCTATCAATATTGAATAAGATTTTGTTTTGTTTCATATTATATTATTACTTCCTGATATTGTTTCTTTTTTCTTATACTACGTTAGTTTCGTTTTCTTTTTCTTTTACGTTCATGTTTTAGTTTGAATTTTATTTTATTTTCATGACGAAATATTCATAAAATTAAATATTCATGGTAGTGATACTATTAATAATAGAGTTAAGGTAATGAATAAAATAATAGTAATTGTGATAATATCTATTACAATAGAGATAAAGCTAGTAGTAGTAATTGTTGTAGTAGTAGTAATAATAATAATGGTTTATGCTTTAGGCACATGGCCAACAGTTTTGGAGAGGGGAAAGTTGAGTAAATCGACCCTAGTGCGTTACTGGGACTTTATTTTATCAACCACGCAAAGGTGAAAGGCAAAGCTAACATAGGCGGGAGTTGAACTCAGATCATAAAAGTACGTAACTCTATGCTGCAAAGCATGTTTCCCGGCGTTCTACCGATACTACCAATCCCCCACCCCAATAATTGTTTCTACTTTTGGCACAAGGCCAGTCCCCCGCCCTAATAATAGTTTCTTATATAGGCACAAGGCCAGTAATTTGGGGGGAGGGGAAAGTCGATTAAATCGACCCAGTGCGTGACTGGTACTTTATTGTATCGACCCCATAAGGATGAAAGGCAAAGTTAACCTTGGCGGGATTTGAGCTCAGATCATAAAGAGCCGTAACTCTATGCTGCAAAGCATGGCGTGCGACCCTCTACCAATACTGCCAATCCACCGCCCTAATAATAATAATATATAATATATAGTATCAGTAGTAGTAGTAGTAGTAGTAACAGCAGTAGTAGTAGCATTAATATAGTACCAATGATAGATAATAACATAAGAATGTTTGGGAAGACAATAACCCCTGTGAATTGATCCTTCGATTTCAGTATATATTGATATTACATAGTCTTTCCAACTGAGTCTAACACATTTTACTGAGACGTTTAAAGAAAAATTTGATAAGTCTACTGATTTTCTCAGCTGACTTTAAGGACAACATTTATTGCAATTTACATTTTCCGTATTATTTCCATTGTTCCCTGGTTTTAGGTTTTTAGCACCAGATTCAAGGTATCTTTGTCTACGAATTGCATGGCTAATCATAGTTCAACTCGGTGTTTCATCTCTCTCTCTCTCTCTCTCTCTCTCTCTCTCTCTCTCTCTCTCTCTCTCTCTCTCTCTCTATATATATATATATATATATATATATATATATATATATACATACATCTAAACACACACATACATAGATACACAAACACGTATACTGTCACACATATTTATGTATGCATGTATTTATCTACGTATATGTGTGTGTATTAATGGATGCAATATTCTGGAAGTATTAGAATAAATCAAGCCATATAATATGGTAGAGCGATATCTCTATGGATACATATGTAAAGGAGTCCATTTTCCAACTGAACTAATGTAGTGTAAGTATACACTAGACTTTACATTAGAGAACAAGAGCATTGTCCTCGATTTTCTCCGATCGAGCTGACCTATTATCAAAGGGATTACAGTCATGACTATGATTATTCCGTTTAAGATAACTTTCTCTTATATGTTCTTTTCTTATATAACATATTAGGGCATACTTTGTGGGGAATTTGGTTGCTTTTGCTAAGAATTTAAATATTTGTTTCTACTTTTGGCATAAGGCCAGCAATTATCCAGTGCATTACTGGTACTTTATTTTATCGACCCCCATAAGGATGAAAAGCAAAGTTAACCTCGGCGGGATTTGAACTCAGACCATAAAGGGCCGTAACTCTGTGCTGCAAAGCTTGGCGTCCGACCCTAAAACAATACTGCCAATCCACCGCTCTAGGAATTTAAATAATGCCGTTGAGCAGAAATGAACAACACTTTTCGAGTAGTGGGTTGCATAGGATGTGACGTATTACACGGCGGGCCGCACTATTAAAAATATTTCAAGGTAATTTTGAAATTAGGCGTGCCATTCAGAAACTGGCTGCAGTTTGTCCATGACTGCCGTAGGGATTACTGTTCAACGGGATATGGATTTACTCAAAGACAGACAGATAGAAACAGACAGGTAGAAACTAACCACATTTACACCATTATAACTTATATAACGGATAAATTATAGGGCGGTGGATTGGCAGTATCAGTAGAGGGTCGGACGGCATGCTTTGCAGCACAGTTACGTCCCTTTACGGACTGTGTTCAAATCCCGTCGAGGTTAACTTTGCCTTTCATCCTTACGGGGTCGATAAAATAAAGTACCAGTAATACCCTGGGATAATTGCTGGCCTTGTGCCAAAAGTAGAAACAATTATAAATTATATAACATACACAAAAGTGCTACTCATTGATGAAAATTATCTTGTCGAATCGATTGATCGAGTAAAGTATTCCAAGAACAAATATTTTGAAATGAGGTGAATGAAAAGGGGGAATAATGGCCAAGGAACTATATATTCTATTATTGTTTTTATTTTACTAGCTTCAACCATTAGACTACAGCCATGATGTGGCCTAACATTTCTTGATACGATATTTCTTGATTATATAGTTATCTATAAGCTGTAAGGTTAGAAAGACTTGTTTTCTCTAATTAGCCTTTCTATTACTCACTGAAGACGGACAGAGCTATATTTTTGCGCTATTGTATTTGCTTATTACGACCACTAGGACCTTGATACATGTCAGTGAGTGGGGTGAAATAATGGTGCAGGCATTCATTCATTTCGTTTAAGCCACATTTACATGTTATTTTAATACCAATGAATTTTGTGTGCTGTTATAGTCAGTCTGAGAATCTGCATCAGGAATGTTCGTCTTCACAGTGTAGATGTGGGCAAGTCCTCTTCTGGAAGACTAACAGTTGTCTGTATGTAACTCTCCCCATCTCTCCAAGTCACCAATGATCTCCGATGCACCAATGTCGTAGCATGGCAATGCTGCCAGGGTTCAAATATTCTGCACACATTCTGCACATATTCTGCAAAGCATCTTTTCCCACGCTCTATCAATTCTGCTAAGCTACCACCCGGATTTTGAGGGCTTCTATCTATCAATTCCGAAAGGATAAAATGTAAAGCTGACTTCGGCTGGGTTTGAACTCAGGACGTACAGAGCCAGAATAGGCAAAACTGTGTGCAATACTCTAACGATTTTTCCAATAATAAAACCCCACAAAACTATCAACACAGGAATATTCCAAACAAACACACACACACACACTCTCTCTCTCTCTCACATTTTCTTCCTTGTTTTTCTCCCTTACTATTTTGATAATGACATTCATGATTGCCATGCTAAACGAGACTGGCTGTGGATTTAAATGTTATGAGATGGCCATCAATCATCTGTTTATATTTGGGCGATTTAAAGCTAAATGCAAGATTGGATGACCGAAGGAGGAAAACTTAGAATGACACACACTGTATGGTTAAATATCCACTCGGAAATATATGACTAGATAAAGACAGAAACATTAAGGGATTGGAATATTTACGGGTCAACAGATATATTTGGAAATAAATCAACAAGGATATATAATAGAAGATAATATCAGAAAAAGTGTATTAAAAGATCGTTAGATAGAATTTCAGAAGATAAACGAATATTGCTAAGAATAAATAAGTAGAAGCATTAATACCTGGTCAGTACCAGTAATATAGTATAATTTTAATGAACTAAAACTTAGAAGATGAATGATGCATTTATAAAACGAACTAACAGAGGGTTAATGTCAATATTTATATTACGCCACGTTATAAACAAATGTTTTCTGACTATAGTTATCGTCTACAGGAATATGTATCGTATACAAGAATATTCATTATATGCAAGAAGATATTGACTAGAGTGTCAAAACTGTGATAAAATCACTTTATATATAAATAGGAAATTTTAAATAATATGGAAATATAAAACGATAATACTCTCCATTTCTAGAGAGGTCAGCACATATAATCAGAATACTGGTAGTGAGGGAAGAGGAATAGAAGGAATACTGAATGAAAATGAATATTAAGAAGAACAAACAAAGGAATATACGAGAAACGAGGAAATATTTGCTTAGTTTTCTTATTACGATCGTAGATGAACAAGAATATAGCAGAAATTATAGGGTTAAAGATGAATGTCATTAAACCACAGCATTTCACCAGTTTTTTTTCACTTTCAAGCAAGAATTTATAACGATATATTATGAGAAAACTATACCATGTTGCATTTATTGAATATTTAGAAACTACGGATAGACTATTGACAATAATATAAAGATGGCATAAAAAACAGATGCTGTAACAGCAATATCTGAACATTTCCAATATTTTTTACTCCTAGCTACATATCGTTATGTCAATATGTTCGAACCAATCACTAAAAAACATTAATTATTGTACTAAAAGACTATGAATACTTCCCACAGTCTTCGTAGTGAAACATTTTGAAAGAGATAAGATGACGTTATGTATGCCAGAAGCATGAATATTTTATAGAAAAAAAAAAGCAACTAAAATTTGATGAAACACGTGATGTCCTACGTCGGTAAAAAAAGAACAATTTATGCAATTCCTACCCAAAAAACTTTAATAAAAACGATATGTTTATGAGCCACGAGGGGAAGTGAGAATCTGACGTTTTCTGCAGACATCGTTTTCAAATGTTATTAACTATTTTACTTCTTCGAAGAAGTAACCTGCAGCGAGATGTCAGTACTTACCTCTTCTCATGACACACAAAATTATTTTATTTCCTGTTTTTATATAGGTGGCAAAATGTCAGATTCGTTACAACATCAGATACAATGCCTTGCGGTATTTGTTCCAACTATGTGCGTTGTGCTAATAAAAAAATCCTTTTGAGGTCGCCGACATAACGTACCAGCCAAACACTGATAGAATTGTTAAAGTGTTGGACGTGATGCCTCACAGTATTTTTTCAGGCATTTTACTGGGACAACTTGGGTAGTGGACAAAATCCACCGCTAAGCTTAACAACATCACCTCGTCTCTAGTACCTTCTTCTAGTACCTTTAACTCATAAACTGATAGCCTACCTACCTACTTAAGTTAGCCAAGACTTTCAATTTAATCCTAAAAGTTCTTACAAGATAGAAAGAGAATCTCTAAATCAGTTACAATTTCGGTTTATATTTTCTTATATTACTATGTTAGCAAAGGAGACTATGGCATTTGTTATGGTAAAAGAACATTAATCATATTAGTAAAAAGGTTGTTTATCAGTTAATATATATTCACCAATCACATTTAGATGTCAGTTGGGACATTAGCTTCGCAAATGACTCTCATGAGTCATGTTAAAGATTGAATGGTTGTAACATAACCTTTTGATATAAAAATAACGTGGTTGGAAAACATAGCCTTTGAGATGTAAGACGATATTACTTATTTGCATATTTTCGACGTATATATATATATATATATATATATATATATGCACTCTTAGATATTGTCTTTTATAACTGGTTATTGTCAGGCTGTTAGCTTCACAAATCGATGAAGCAAAGAAATCGTCGACCTTAACCGTCTACCTTAGAACAAAATATTAATTAATCGAATGAATATTTGCTATTAGAAATAAAATCTATTGAGTGCGTAGCTTAGAGATTAGAGAGTCACTTCAGGTAGAGCTGCAACTTGAGAGATCACAGCTTCTATACTATGGGCATGGGGTTAGAATGTCTCAGTAAAGAATCGTTGGACAGATTTTACGGGCAAAACCAAACAGCGGGAGACCCAGGGGTTAGACCCTGAGCAAGATGGTTGGATAAAATCCTTGAGTTTGTCTGGTCTCGCTTGGGAATCCAGCCGGATCTGTTGGAGACGGTTGCCTCTGACAGGACCCTTTGGAAAGAGTTTTTGAGGACTCTGCCCCTACGACCCTCACAAGAAGAAGAAAAAGAAAAAGAAAAAGAAAAAGAAAAAGAAAAAGAAAAAGAGAAAGAAAAAGAAAAAAAAGAACAACAACAAGAAATAAAACCAATGTACGTATGTTTCTTATAAAATATATAAAGTTTAGAAATACCTGAATTAGTTCTCGAATTTTCCTTGATGTAGTGTACTCTGGAGGTAGATAATCTTCTAAACAGACAGCACTGATTGAGTTATATTCATAGTCACTGAAGCACATCAGATGCTTGACTAGCCGGCCGCGTCTTCGATTGCTTGGCAACTTTTTGCTTTTGTTTGTACGTATCAACTCCTTTTTCTTGCGCAAGTTTTCTTGATGCTCTTTGTCCACGGATGAGTGAACAGTGTGGTGCCCGCTATCATCGGATATGATAGGAGCTGCTGCCGCTGGTGTCGCTGCTTTTGCTGGATGTTTGCAAGGCACTTTATATGAGACATGATTGTATAATCCACTTGGGTCCAATGTTGTACTTGTATTTTCCTCAGGCCAGGCTTCTTCAATGTGAAGTTGAATACCAGCGAATATAGCTGATTCATCTTTAGTGCATGGAAGCTCGCCGCATACAACCATCTGTTGCAGCTGGAAATGAGAACAGACATAAAGGGGACACCAAAGAGATGAAATACATACACACACACATATATATATATATATATATAGTAATAATAATAAATTTGAAGACTAAAATCCAAAGAGGGCTCGATAAGGATAGATATATATCAAATATATAAGAACCGTAGAACAAATATTTATTAAAATAACAGATTAAAGTTTAAGCAAAGAATCGCTGCTTTCACCCTTAACGGGATCTTCTGAAACTAACAAAGTCAATCTGTAAACGCATAAGTGGATATTTAAAAAAACATTGCAACCGGAAGAAGACAGGAAGACGATACTTTGGTTCGTGGAAACGTTCCCTGACAAAGAACGGGAAAAAACTAATATAATACGCCACTAATAGGAGCGGTGAAACACAATTACACGCAAAGATAAAACCACATTTATGGTATAAAAGAAGTCGTAGACGAATATTCTATTAGATGGTTCATAGAGACGTTCTCTGGCAATGAACGGAAAAAACGAAGATAGTACGTCATTATGTGGAGCGGGTAGAACAATTGCACCGGTTAAGGGTGAAAGCAGCGATTCTTTGCTTAAACTTTAATCTGTTATTTTAATAATTATATATATATATATATATAAAGAGTCAGGACCCCGACGGCTAGATCATGCGGATCTAACAGTCGAAATGGCCGGAGCTCAGCCGTCGGGGTCCTGACTCTTTTCATATTACCCACTCTACAACCCTAAGTATGGAGTACTCTGGTGCGTTATGGTTCACCTGGTATCTTACCACTCCTTCTTTATTTTATATATATATATATATATTATATATATATATATATATATATATATATATATATATATATATATATATGTATATATATAAAAGCCCCAGGTTCAATTGGAGATAAACACAGTAAGTAATGTAATCAATACATTAGTAGAGTCTAAACATCGTGTATACTATAGAAATGGCTTCTACAGGACTAGAACTGTCATTCAAAAGAGATCATCATTCCCTTTCTAATATGTATATATATATATATATATATATATATATATATATATATATATATATATACATATAGTATTAAGGAGGTCATGTAAGTGTACAAACATTGAAAAATGGTCCGAAGACTCCAAGCCTCGGTTTGGATGAAACAATTGTAAGCGAATAAATGCTTGAACATAGCTTTGATTCCTGTGAATTCTCTCTCTCTCTCTCTCTCTCTCTCTCTCTCTCTCTCTCTCTCTCTCTCTCTCTCTCTCTCTCTCTCTCTCTCTCTCTCTCTCTCTCTCTCTCTCTCTCTCTCTCTCTCTATATATATATATATATATATATATATATATATCAAGTAAGGATATTTTCAAAACAGCGAGCTGGTTTCAAATTATTAGAAATGTAAGCTTTCGCCGTATTTTGACTAAAGAAATTAAAGAAATTATTTAGCCTGATAGTGGGGTTAAGAACCCTCGGAGAAATGGATAAAGATGAGTATTGACGTACATGGATGTGAGGCGATATATATATATATATATATATATTAACTTGGTCTAGGATGAATTTAGTTTTGTTAAAGATGATTGTCTTTTATAGGTGAATGTTCTTCATATTTTAACCATTTAGTAGATTGGAAACAACCATCGGTCAACTAGGCTGAATGGGTCATACAAAATTGATTATATCGTTTAATGGAAACCACAAAAGGTAATATGGGCCAACGAAAGAACTGACAAGGTAATGGAAGAGTGTCTAAGGTGATATTGGGATTGTATTTCAACAAAGATTAAATAAGCAACGTATGAATTCTTTACTATGTTGCCAGTTCTCAGTATGGCTAGAACTATAGAGCCAAGTGGATGTGGATGCTATGATGCTCAAAAGAATGACTTCAGATAGAAAGAAAGTGAAACAGATATGTTTAATACAGGAACTGGAGACAATAAATACTGGTGTTTGTAGGTGTTTGGTGTCACAACTAATGTTATTGAATTTGAAGCTAAAATGTTCAACTAATATTAAAAAGAGTATGTTTTTAAAACAATGTTTAGATTAGATGAATGGGGACACGGGTTGAATCTGCCTGAACATAGATGTAATATTAAATTCTTAATGTTTAGTAGACTAATGGAATGTGTCAGTTTGGATTTAGTTGTAAGCCGTGAATAAGATCAAAATGATGTTGTATATGATATTGAAAAAATAGGAAAGATGTATGTAGCAAATATGTCTTTTTAGATGTTACCCCCAAACAATTGGGCAGATGAGGATAAAGGAACTAACTCTAATAGTGTTTTAATGTCTGTCTATAGCTGGAAGTAGCCTTATATCGGTCCTTTAAATCATGTATTTTTTATGGAATGGTATAAATCACAAAATGGGCTGTGAACAAGATTCATCACTAAGCCCTTTCTTATTGATTAATCTCGTGAGACCTTATACTTAGAGAATTCGAATATTATTCTAGGACCAAGTGGGTAGTTGTGCCCTTCACAATGCTGTTGAAGTCCATTCAACAAAAAGAAATTAGTCCTGACGCCTCTGAGGCACATGTTGTATCAGCATATACCTTTCTGGATGGATTACATCAATGCTATGGAGAGGGAAGTCTTGCATGTATGACTAATTGCTAGTGTTCCTGAAAGTAACCTGCCCAGATTTGTGCCTCCGAGAATCAAACCCACTTTCAGTTAGTGAAGGGTCAAAACCCCAAGGTTTGACATGACCCAATGAGGCTCTTTCATTGTAAAGGAAGCAATTGAGAACTCCCACAAACATATGCAAACGCACAAATACTCTCACACACAGACATACCCACTCTCTTTCTCTATCTCTCACACACGAAGACACACAAGCACCCACAAAGAAGTGGTGTGTTAAACCAGGTGGGATGTTATTTCTTTTTTTAATGGTTTTACAAACGAAAATAGAAGACCGATCGCCATAACTTTCTGATTAACCATTAGTTTTGAGGCGTTTTATTTGTTGCTGCATCAGAAGCCATATTTCTCTCTATGTAGGCCTCAGTGTAGATGGTGATAGCTTTTTGTCGCCAGGAGAATTATAAAATAATACATAAAGAGAAGAGAGGAGAATTGATAGAAGAGAAGATATTTTAAAACGAAGACAATTTTCATCAAAAGAAAATAACATTGGTCAAAGAAAGAATTGATAACGTGATGGAAGAGGGTCTAAAGTGAGATTAGGGTAATATTTCAGCTAAGATAAAATAAAGAATTAAGTAATTCAAAACACAATAGTGTGATAAAGGAATTTGATATTTAAGTGTATGTTGAGCCATTCTCTAGAATAATACTGCAGGATGAAGAGGGGGGAAAGAAAGGATCTCACAGGATTTAAAAAAGTTACGGTGACCTTTCTATGTATAAAAGAAAGATATAATTATCAATAAGGGAACTACTAAAATAAATAATTCTCATTTAGTTCAGCAGAACTATTGAATTCCGAAATTACCTTTTTTTATTTTTTTTAAAAGGTATCAGGGAGATAGAGAGAAAGACAGAGGGAGAAATAAAGGGATAGAAAGAAAGAGATAGAAAGAGGGTAGTCTGTGTGAGTATTTGACTCGGCGAGATAGAGTGAAAGAGAGAGAGAGAGAGAGTATGAAAGATGAATGTAACCAGAATAACTACACTGGTTATAATGTGACAAAATAAAGAAAGTTGGATGGGCAAGTAAAATACCCTTTCTATCCTGGTTCATAAAAGAAGAAGCTATTGAATTCTAACATGTCATTTAAAAGGTTTTAGCGATGCTTTCGTGTATAAGGGAAAGAAATAGAGAGCATAAGAATAACTGAATGCAATTTTTTTAGTGCAGTGTGGCTAGTAATTATTCAGAATATATATATATATATAGAGAGAGAGGTAGTACATTGGAAGGTAATATCCGTAGTGGGTAGAGCACTCAGTCCATGGGATAAGTTTGGTAGAAGTAGTAACAACAGTTAGTTCACCATACCGAGAACAATGGTTTCACCTTATGCGGATCTTCAGCTCGGACTAATATATATATATATATATATATATATATATATATATATGTGTGTGTGTGTGTGTGTGTGTGTATGAAGTATTTCCGTCGGAAAGGTACAGGAAAAAAGAGTGCTCTATGTAGGCTACAGAGCTTATTAGTTATGTAATAAACAACATAAGATAATTATTTCATTTACCAGTGGTTTCTTGAATCCATATTTAATAAAAACACCATGCTATTTACTTATTCTGACGACTGAAGACAGACATAACATCTGCCTTCAAGAAACCAGTGGTAAATGAAATAATTATCTTATGTTGTTTATTACATAACTAAATAAATAAATATATATACATGAGAATAAGTGAGACGGTTTTATGTGTACATCTTATTACGTAATTCTGTTATATGTATTTCGAAGATGTCAGAGTGGTTGCATAATAACCTTCTGGCATGTTCTATTCAGACAATTTATATCTATATCTATATAATGTGTGTATATATATATATATATATATATATATATATATATATATATATATAGTTATACTTGGATGTATGTGTACATAATGCATGCATGTGTACATAATGAGCACGTAATGATGAATTTTACGTGAGAGTATGTATATATATGTGTAAATCTATGACAGACAGGCACACCGGCAGACCGGCAAATCTTGTCATCAGCTTTCAATGAGCAAGATTACCTATTTTCCAAACCCAGGTCACTATATATCTGAAAATAATGAAAGGAAAAACGACCAAAGAATAATTAGAAAGAGGAGAGAGAGAGAGATATTAGAGAAGAAATGAATGAAATATG
>OZ024750.1:8157148-8189648 GCA_964016885.1 Eledone cirrhosa | reverse complement strand
TCAATGTAATGCAACAGAAGAGAAACAATATCGTATAAAAAGGGAGATAATGCAATGGATAATGTATTTATAGGTGCAGCAGGACTATAAAAAAACCTTGAAATTATCACATATGGTTATTAATCAAAGATTGAATAGTTCAACGAGGGCTTATCTGAGGCTAAAATTCAACAAAAGCAACAATACAAAATTAATAAAATATGCGTGAAATATGCCTAGCCTAATCTTTGGTTTCCAATGTGAGAGCCATGTCACATATTTATACTGGAAAGGAGAATGACCATGTAAATACAAATACACGACCTGTATTTCATTTATTATTTTAGACCAAAGCATTTGGATTGGTAGTATCGGTAGAGGGTCGGACACCATGCTTTGACGCATAGAGTTACGGCCCTTGACATTCTGAGTTCAAATCCCACCGAGGTTAACTTTGCCTTTCATCCTTACGGGATCGATAAAATAAAGTACCAGTAATACACTGGATAATTGCTGGCATTGTGCCAAAAGTAGAAACAATTATTTTTCACCAAAGTCGACATCGGCAGAGATTGAACTCAGGTTGTGAAGGAGAGTAACATAATACTGTAATGCATTTTATCCTGCGTTGTTCGGATTCTTGATAATAAACCTGATTTGTGATGAAGCAATGTATGGAAGTTCATTAAGAGAAGGACTTGAATTAACCCTTTACAGAAACCTGATCAATTCATAGAATGTGAAGAGATAATTCATTAACGCTGCTTAATAAACCGTTACAGCCCACCCATGATATTTATATTGCATGCACACATATATATGTAATGTAAATTTATATAGCAGTACTAGTGCGATAAATACCGTTACTTGATTGGATTTTCATATTTAGATGCTCATAAAGCTGATCACTTATTGACTTCAGGTGAAGGTATTAATTAATTTTTCAATAAACACGCTATGTGGTGGTGTAAACATATATTATACCGTTGTAAAATTAACATCAATACACAAATGCAGTTTCCCAATAGTGAGCTAATCAAATTCGTTTTTATACAGTTATATACAATTATTTTTTTGTCGAAACTAAGAGGTGAAGTGAAAACTGGTGAAGAATCACCAGCTTAAAACAGATCTTTCCTTTATCAATGACATTTGACCATGATCCTGGAGTATAAATGATTAAAAGATGGTGATTATCTGGAAATAAAACTAATTTCAAATCTGAATCCGGTTTTTCTAACGCATTTGGTTTAACAAAAGGAGTTCTCATCAAAATCTGCATTATACTGAAATGAATCGGAAATTCGTTTGCGTATATCACTAATTAGTTCTGATTAATATACTGGAGCTTTTCGTTCATATCTCAATGAGGTCAATATCTTCTTAATAATAAATCTCAAGTTACATCCAACAAACTGAAGATGCCTGTCTTCGTGAATTTTGTAATCTCATTCGCGTACTAATTAATAATTATCTAAGTTTATCTAATTGTTGATCATTAGCATGAAGAGTGAGAGAGTGTGTTAGAAAATCACATATATATTCATATATATATATATATATATATATATATATATATAACTAGATATAATGTTTTAAAATATGTAATGTGTGACCTAAGATACACAGAGGAACACATCCGGGTATCTAAACACCTTCACAAAGTCTGAATTCTTCTACCGAAGCGAAAATATACAATAACTAATATTTATGCTGCAATACATAAACACTTCAATATCATTGCTATTGAGAGTACAATAATTCTCATTAATCTCGATGCACTAGGTAGCAGTGATCTGAAATAGAAGAATAGACCTGAACAAAGAGAAATTAAGTAAAGCTACATCTATTTCTATTGTTAATACTGCTAAGCTAATAAGCAACAACATTACACTTATTCCTCTGACACAATCTGTTGGCTTTCATAGAATTATCAGTTATAGAACATATACCGTACTTTGTGACCACTTCAAGGTTTCCCTTTCGGGGATTTAGGATTAGGATTAGATCAAAACATATTTCAGCATACACACTCGCACATCTCTTTCTTTCTCTCTCAGTGGGTATATATATATATATAAATATAAGTATGTACACGTACATACATATATGTATACAGAAGTACAGTAGTATGTATGTATATATACATACATACACACATATATATATATGTACGTATGGATTCACCGAACATTTATTATAATGCTCGGTGTGTTTGTAAAAAAACATCCCGTATTAAGCCGTAGTGTCTAGCAACCATCGTTGCTCGGTGAATCCATACGTACATATATATATGTGTGCATGTATGTATATATATATACATACTACTGTACGTCTGTATACATATATGTATGTACGTGTACATACTTATATTTAAGTAACAGCCGTACTAAGAGTGGGAAATGAAATTTCGTTTCATTTTTTTCCGTTTATATATATCTAAGTATATGTATATATATACATATATCTATGTATATATATATATATGTATACACAAATACAGAGAGGGAGAGAGAGGGGTGAGAGAGGTGGTGAGAGAGGTGGTGAGGGAGGTGGTGAGAGGTGCATATACATAGATGACATGGAATATTCCCTTAGTATGCCTAAATTGTATATCAGTTGTGAGAACGCCCAAATATCAATTATATTGAGTTAATTAAATCTTTATTAATCTATTGCCTATACCTTCCTGATCTAATCTAACGTTTGTGGTCTCTAAGTAGAAATACATCAGGTTTCAATATTTCAAACCATGATATCTTACCTTATTATCTAAATAATAAGGGAGATGGATTGGCAGTATCGGTAGAGGGTCGGACGCCATGCTTTGCAGCAAAGAGTTACGGCTCTTTATGGTCTGAGTTCAAATCTCGCCGAGGTTAACTTTGTCTTTCATCCTTACGGGGATGATAAAATAAAGTACCAGTAATACACTAGGATAATTGCTGGTCTTGTTCCAATAGAAGAAACAATTATCTAAATAATTTTATTATAAAAGATCAAGCTAGTCAGAATTTGAATGGTGAGTAGAGAATGTGGGAGTCTATCCCACAACATGGTTATAGCTCTTGTGGTTTTCGTACCTACGTAAATTAGGCCACGCCGTAGATGAAGTTGAGCCCTGACACTGTGTAGATATGATGAAAGGCTTGAAGGTTACGATAACAAAATTAGACTTAGCTTGATTGTTGCTGAGATGCGAATGAGCCATTCTTTAACCACACAACAGATTCTTTATTGGTTTCTAGTCAAGTGAGTTATCTCGCTAAGGAAGCACGATGATTGAATTATGAACAAATCAGTCAGTAGTGGTTTTGGTTCCTTGTGCATGTGCATGTAGTATCTATCATGCTAGAACTGAAACTTCTCATCACCAGAACAACCTGCAGGCTCTCTTGGAACCATCAAGTGCATAATATTCTTTTGGCAGTTCATTGTTGGCTTGGATAGTGAAAGTGAGAAGATACCTATATATTGATAAGGAAAACTACCACTAACTGCAGAAACCTGATAATAGACTACATACAGTTGGTATAGCAGAGGTCAGAGGAGCGCTGGAATGGCATTGAACCCTTGACATATGGTAGATATCTGTAAATCTACAAGTTTACTAGGAAAGGAGGTTGTTTTACACTGCATGATTAAAATAAAAGCTGTCAAAGAGTGGATGCAACTTTTACAGACAAATAATCAATTAATTCCTTATACACAATATAATCCATATATATATATATATATATATATATATATATGGAGGTGAGTGTGCGTATTTGTGTGTATGTGTGTGTGTGGTTACTTTACATATATACTATTTTGTCTGAAGCTTATTATATTTGTATCTAAGAAATAGTCAACGTATATATATTTGGGAATATGTAGAGTAACTTCATGCCTAAGGTTTCAGGTACCAGTTTGGTATGTATTTGTTATCATAACTGTAAACTGAACTCACTAATGGGGTTGTGCTGATAGAAACATCTAGCTTTACTATGCATCTGTCTGTCTACATATCTAGAAATGTATCGACCTATATAACTAATTTATGGCATTCTCTCGATCAAATTAATACAGAAAAAATTCGTTATTTGTTAAAAACGGTGTCTGCTAGATAATGCCAAAAACATTGGGAACTTCTATCATCAGATCTCATGAGAAAATACACGAGAAAAGAATAATACAAGACTTTCAGTTGCACAGCTTTCCATGAGCGATTCAGCAGTGCTGTTTTCCATGTCAAAAAGTATAAACTTCTATATGAAAATTCATGTTAGTTGATTTCACAATGATGCAGTCACTGTTGGTGTATGTGGTCAAAATTCCATGGCACTCATACCAAGAAATATTCAAGACAATGATAGGGTTCAGTAGTCATCTAAGAGCCCATGGTAGAAAATTAAAATGTCTGGCTACGACAAGAAAGGGGTTTCGGTCAGATTTGAGTTGAAGATGGCACTACAAACACACACACACATGTATATATATATATATATATATATATATATATATATATATATATATATATATATTATATATATACCTGTATATGTGTGAACGCACATCCACATACATAGATACATCTCAGTGTGTGTGGATATATATATATATTATACATATATACCTGTATATGTGTGCACACACATCCACATACATAGATACATCTCATTGCTGAGTGCTTTATATCAGTTATAAAAAATTGTTAAGGTTGTTGAATCCCAACAAATTAAATATAACCTCTGCATATATAAATAAATATATATATATATATATATAAATATATATATATATATATATAAATATATATATATATATATATAAATAAATATATATATATAAATAAATATATATATATATATATATAAATAAATATATATATATAAATAAATAAATATATATATATATATAAATAAATATATATATATAAATAAATAAATATATATATATAAATAAATAAATATATATATATAAATATATATATATAAATAAATAAATATATATATATAAATAAATAAATATATATATATAAATATATATATATAAATAAATATATATAAATAAATAAATATATATATATAAATAAATAAATATATATATATAAATATATATATATAAATAAATAAATATATATATATATATTTATATATATATATATAAATATATATATATATATTTATATATATATATATATATATATAAATATATATATATATATAAATAAATATATATATATATATATATAAATAAATATATATATATATATATAAATATATATATATATATATATATATATAAATAAATATAAATAAATATATATATATATATAAATATAAATAAATATATATATATATATAAATATATATATATATATATATATATATATACATATATATATATATATATATATATATATATATATATATATATATATAAATAAATATATATATATATATATAAATATATATATATATATATATATAAATATATATATATATATATATATAAATATATATATATATATATAAATATATATATATATATATATAAATATATATATATATATATAAATATATATATATATATATAAATATATATATATATATATAAATATATATATATATATATAAATATATATATATATATATAAATATATATATATATATATATATATATATAAATATATATATATATATATAAATATATATAAATATATATATATATATATATAAATATATATATATATATATATATCATTATACCTACGTATGTACATAAGCTATAATGTTAAATTGGAAATGTATTATGATCTAGAAGCATTAATCTTACGGTTGTGTCCAATCACGTTCACAATTGTTTTCACCTATATTGATATCTTAGTTTGTTCTATAATTATGTAAACATACATATATCAGTATTATTCCCCAAGTCAAAAACATCAGTAATTTTGTTTAGTGCTGAGAATATTTAGTTAAACAACCCACTAACCCATGACAAGCTGATGCAAATCAATGACACTTCAGGCGCCACTTAGACAAACGAGTGTGAGACAGAAAATTCCAAAGCTAGAACATTTACAACTAAATTTCAATGGAGTATTATGTGTAAATATCTGGTACTTGAAAGACTAGGATATTCTTTGAATATAGTTTTCTTATGTATGAGCACGATTCGATTATATGTTGCCGAAAATGTCTCTTCCAACGTATGCTGTACTAGATTATTGATCTGTTCTACTGATTTAATAGGGTGTTTTACTCTGAATTAAATAGAAGAGACAGATATGGAAGTATATATTTGGGGTTTCTCTAGTTGGCTCTGTTTGCATCTTTTTAATTAAACATCTTACAGTATTTTCTAAGCTGACTTCAGTAAACGATAATAATCTGCTAGGCAAATTACTGTAGACTTTCCAAGTTTTAGACCAACGAATAACTGCTAACATTTTATCAAGTCAGCTTCATCAGCTGAATATTTATGTGTTCCGTTGAAAGTCTTTCATTTTACTTACACCACTAATTTACTTTGGAAAAGCATGAATCTGACATTTTCCACCTTCACAATTACCATCTTTAAAATATATCTATTCATGTAAATTGATATAGGATAAACTCTTCTAACCTAATGAGCCTCAGAAACACTGCTATATGATTGTCGTTGATAGTCCCAAGCTGGTCATGACATGATTAATCACACCTTCCATTAAAGGTCCCCCAGCCTTAAGCATCCGGTATTTTTTGGTGTATTAATGTTTCTTTAAAAAAAAAATTAAATAGCAGAGTGTCATATGAGGGATACATGACTGCTATTTCTAACAAGTCCTGTGATTGCCTAGAAATACAAAGCTTTTGTTGTAGTTCATATGACCTAATGGTGAATGGTAGTATTTAATATGATATCAACTGTAATAAAAAATGGTAGAAAATGGTAGAAAATGAAGAA
Organism: Eledone cirrhosa; assembly: GCA_964016885.1. Taxonomy (NCBI): domain Eukaryota; kingdom Metazoa; phylum Mollusca; class Cephalopoda; order Octopoda; family Eledonidae; genus Eledone; species Eledone cirrhosa. The sequence continues at coordinate 8,182,736 of OZ024750.1, read as the reverse complement.
AAGTTTAGCTGTAATTAGATATATAGATATATGTGACATATGTAGTGTTTCAAAAAACATGACGGATTTCTGAAAATAAAACTAAAATAGAATGTTTAAAAATTGATGAAAGATCTTACCTCAAGTTGTAGTAAATTGCTTATTTGATGGCACCATGCTTTGTAATCATGTCCTAACACTGACAGCTTATTAAGAAAATCGCGCATTTCGTGGATCACAAGAGAACCACTCTCAAGATCAGTCTTGCACACGCTAACCCAAGTGTTCATGACTTTCAGAACACCTCGATGATCATAAGGAATTTCATTTAATAAATTTCTCATAGGTGTAGACATCTGTATATTGCCGTTGATATTCATGAAAGATGGAATGATATCTGATTCAGGACTGTTACTTGACTGACCAATGAATTTCTCGATTACTGCTGAATTAGTATCCGTGGTCATCTGGTTTGGTAAATTCACTTTTTCATCCCTATTTGCAACGGAATTTCTAGGAGTAAATAAGTCACAAAATGTATGGGGACTTTGGCTTGAACTTGAACCCAAGGGTGATGATGGAGGCTCGAATCGAACTACAATATTTGTAAGGGACGTGTCTGCAAAGTCTTCATCTGTATTTGTTATCATACCGGATCCCATATTTGTTGCAGTTATGGTCACAGCTGAAGTAGATTTACAAAGTGAATCAAGCATTTGGCCACTGGGTAAAATGGCTTTGTTACATAAAGCATTATCCGAAGCAAAATTATCAGTAGTAATTGAATACAGAGTGTCTTCTACTGATGAGCTGCTAACTACACGGCATGAGAGATTTTCGGGGACAGAACTTGATCGAGAAAACACTGGGGAAATATCTGACATTGCAGTATCCATTACAAATGTAGGTAAGTTGATAAGCTCTCGTTGGAATGCAGCAATATCTATATCTGGTGTGGAAGAAATTGAAGATGGTTTAGAACTAACTTGGCTTAATTGACTACACACACTATCTCTGTGAGTCACTGAAACATTAACATTTGATTTTGAAAGACGTTTTTTACTCGGCCAACGAAATAGCTTTCTGGAGGTCTTTGACGCGTCACCATCGGGAGTGCCATGATTGCTATCTAAACTACATGGAGAGGCAGTTATATTCAGATCCAAAGGAGTGACCAAACTCTCGCTAATCACTCTCAAGGCAGACTTGGTTGTACCATTTTTTATTTGCAATGTATTTGGTCGTGCTAAGTCCCTTTCACATACCTTGAGTGAGTTATTGGCGATGTTGTTCTCTTCTTGTGAATTTGTTATTTGTACATGAAGATTAATCTTCCGCCGTTTTGGCAAAGATTCTTTGTTACCATCTCCATTTGTCTCTCCAATATTTTCTCTTAAGTTGTCTCTTGGTGGGCAAATTTCCATTGGGAGAACTTTCGGTGGCTTTAATTTACAATCTGATGAAAGGGTTTTTCGTTTCACCATATTTCCAAATAGTTTATGAGCTAAAAGGCGTAATATGATAACTGGATGGACAAGCATTGGGAGAGCACTGAGTAAAAATTCCCGGAATGTTTTTGTATTATTATCTGCAAGAAAAGACACGGAACTTGCTGGAGAAATAAGTGGAGAGACTTTGTAAGGTGAGGATGAATCAACAGCTGGTTCAATAACATCACACAAGCTTTGAACTGAACTGGAGAGATGAATTGCTGGAGGCTGCATACACTCATTTTCTTCTTTTACAGCTTCCTAGAACAAAAAGATAAAAAAATGAAAGATGAAAATAGAAAAATATGAAGATATAATCCAATGAAAGATGAAATAATCAACATTATAAAATATTAATTCCCCACAAAGTTAATAGTTATGGAGTGAGGGGAGAATAGTTTGAATTCTGGCAGTATATAACTGGTTTTTATTTTATTAGTGTTGCTAGCATTTGAACAGAGCTGGTAAATGTTGTAAGGCAGCTATTTCATGCACACAATATTCTCTATTAGACTGATTTTCATTTTATTTATAGTTTTGCCTTGAACCTTTATTATAATTGCTATCCAAATAATTATTGAACTTAGTCCAAACCATTAGCAACTGTCGACAAAATGTCTCGACATATTTTGATGTAAGCGTGGCTATGATTTATAAAATCAAAGATATAATTCTGACCATAAGCTGATTTCATTTACTGATAATACAGAGAATCTATTCTAATGATTTGCTCTCATATTCCCAATAAACAAATGTATTGGTAAATATACCCACTAGTTAAATAATACATAATATCCTCACTAGCTAAATAGCGTTTAAGATATGAACAAATTAATTGGTAAATATATCCACTAGTTAAATAGTATATAATATATGGACTATATTCTCAATGAACAGATGTATTGGTAAATATACCCACTAGCTAAATGCTATAGATTATATGGACTATAAATATATACAGTATAGTTAATTACAATCATCCTGGGGTATAGATTTATTCAATTTAATATTTATAGATATTGTATTTTCTACATATAATTTACTCAAGTGCAGGTCACCAAACGAAATTGCTTTACTATTTTGACATAGGTGAAAATCCCTGTTTGATGTTTTTGAAAATCAAAACAAACAATGTAATGATTTCTACTATAGGCACAAGGCCAGCAATATTTGGGGAGAGGGGAAAGTCGATTAAATCGACCCCAGTGTATTACTGGTACTTTATCTTATCTGATCAATTCTGTAAGGATGAAATGAAAAGCTAACTTCGGTAGGATTTGAACTGAAAACGTAAAAGGCCGTAACTCTATGCCGCTAAGCATTTTGTCCGATGCTCTACCGATTCTGCTAATCCACCACCTTAAAACAAACAATATAATAAAGATTTCATCTAATTTCCTAACCTCAATGAGTTCTGCAACAAGACCTTCCAGAGACGCTGCTTCGAGGCGATTGCTTTTGTTGATGACGACAATGCGTCCCATTGCCATTAATCCGATGAAACTATCTTCTGGAGAGTGAACCTGAAGTACAGCATTACTTACTGTTTCTTGAAAAGCTGAAATATATAAATATCACAACATTACTTTTTAACAAAATGTTGTAGTTTGCTTGAAGCATTGTGTATAGTATATAATGTAAAAAATGATATGCTTGAGAAGGCTAAGACAATGGGAAATGGACGGTAAAATGAAGACTACAAATAAGTTTGTTACGTGGTATTTATTATTATTATTGGGTGGTGGATTGGCAATATCGGTAGAGGGTCGGACGCTATGGTTTGAGGCATAGAGTTACGGCCCTTTACGGTCTAAGTTCAAATCCCGCCGAGGTTAAATTCGTTCTCAACCTTACAGGGTCGATAAAATAAAATACCAGTAATGCACTGATTATAATTGCTGGCCTTGTGCCAAAAGTAGAAACAATTTATTATTATTATCTTTATTTCTTCGTCCTATTATTTTTAACTATAAAGATAATAAATAATATAAATAATACTTGTTTCTACTTTTGTCACAAGGCCAGCAATTACCGCAGTGCATTACTGGTACTTTATTTTATCGACTCCGTAAGGATGAAAGGCAAAGTTAACCTCAGCGGGATGGATTTGAACTCAGACCGTAGAGGGACGTAACTCTATGCTGGAAAGCATGTGATCCAAACCTCTACCAATACTACCAATCAAATAATAGTTGTTTCTACTTTTGGTACAAGGCCAGCAATTACCCCAGTGTATTACTGGTACTTTAATCGACTCCGTAAGGATGAAAGGCGAAGTTAACCTCGGCGGGATGGATTTGAACTCAGGGCGTAAAGGGACGTAACTATGCATGGAAGCATGGCATCCGACCCTCTACCGATACTGCCAGTCTACTGCCAATCAAATAATAACGATGTTTTATTAGACACATCAGCTCAGATGCTTTGGAGATACTACGAAGGAAAGGATTCAAGAAGGAGGGGAGGTATAGGTTAAAATGTGTAAAAATAAAATAACAGAATCAAGACGTTACATCAACCAAAATAAAGACCATATATCCCGAATAACTGACCACCAGGGACAGATAACCGCTATTATACATAATTCTCCTGACATATTCTCACCGATCCATTTTCTTTACGACAGTTGATTATAATAATAGTTGTACTGACAATTAAAACAGAAGCAATAACAAATATGTTAACAATTAGTAACAGTATAGTACTAGCATACTACAACAATATATTTTAGTTGACGTTAAAGGTGTGCGACTAGATTTCTGCATATTATTATTGCTTATATTATAGAGCGTTGTATATGAAAATAAGTTGACAGATATAATTATTCATAAAATACAAGAAGAGAACGATAAAACTCGGTTATAATATAAGCTAGACAGAGAAAAACTGCACAATAATGTTTCTATAAAGGCAATTATGAAACTAACCAGACATTGGCGTCTACATTCAACGAAGCTTTGCATGGAAAACATTTCTCATTCTCTATACACCTCAAACAAGCCCTATATCTTTCATTTCTTTACTCGATAAATTATTCTGAAGTGCCATAATCTCCTATAAAGCTACAAGTCTAATACGTTTTTCTTCATAATTCCTATTTAAATGTCTTAAGACAAAAGTATTGCATCGATCACACAGTATTTACTAAATCTTTGTTGCTATCTGACCCTTTATAAAATAGAGGTGAACACTGAACCGATAGTCTCGTTAAGCAAGAATTTGCTTCATATGGATAATTTACAAATATATTCCAAGTAGAAAGACCATATAGTATCGGTTATTAAAATAGAGCAAAACTGTTCATTGTAGAGAAATCAATGGACTACTGGAGCAACAAATGCTCAAGTGTTCATTAAGGAGAAGTCAAATTGATATATACAAGGAAAATAGAATGAAGAAAATATATCTGCAGATACAGCAAAATACTCCTACATAAAATTCTTAGTGTATTTCCATATTCAAGCAACTAAGACAAAACATGAATTTAAAAATAAAATGAAAATTTTTTTAAAAATATCTTCGTTTAAATAGATATAAAAAATACGTGCGACATTGATATTATCATAGAACGATTGCACTAGAAGTATGTGAATTCTATAAAATTGTACACACACATTATATATATATATATGCGCGCGCGCGCGTGCGTGTATGCAGTAACAACTGCACAAGGGAATGAATCTCTTATGAAAGATAAACAGAGAGTACATCAAGGAAAAGAATAAAGAGGAAGTATCCAATAAGATAAACAATCATGTACTTGGAACATATGTAGTAATTACAATCGGCTTGTCAATAATATATAGCATTCCAGTTGTTGACTTCCTGTTTGTTCTACAACAACTACAACTGTACGCGATGGGGCCCACCCACAGCCCCGGCGGACAGAATGGAGAAGGCGTTTATGGGCTTATTGCCAATTTCCAAGATTGGTGATAGTGATCTGTTATAGCAAACTACCCAAACATAACAATGATCAAATAGTAAACGTAAGGTGTTTGCACTGAAGTTTTTTTTAATCTGAGAAAAGTAATAATTGTTTCTACTATTGGCACACGGCCAGCAAATACCCAGTGCATTACTGGTACTTTATTTTATCGACCTCGTAAGGATGAAAGACAAAGTTAACCTCGGCGGTATTTGAACTCAGAACTGAGAAAAGTAATTATGACTTTATAATATTGTACTAACAGCAATAAGAAAACAATAACAACAACAATATAGAAAAATAAGTCAAACATAATATTATACGATATCTATTTATAACACCTTATTTACAAGTACAATAAAATATTTATAAGGACGAAAATTATTCAGGAAAAGAATGAAAACCAAATTACAGAAATAGATTTAGAGAAAGGTATTTGAGTGTCTTGATTAAAACAAAGACACTTAGAGGAAGCAAAATAAAAACAACTTAAAAAGAAAGAAAAGCCTATTCTATATAAATACAATTATGTGTATATTTTCTTTTCTCGAAAATAAAATATTACGTTCATTCTTATATATTTATAAGGAAAATTTAAAAATCGACTTACAGATAGTACTAGAAAATAAATTAGTATATTCTGTTCTACATAGCTTTTAGTAGATTAAATGTTATGACACACACACACACACACACACACACACACATACACACACACACACACACACACACACACACACACACACACACACACACCCACACACACACACACACATATATGCGTGTGTTTGTATTTACATATGTGAGAGAGAGAGAGAGTCCCGGGTTGAGTCGTGGGTAACCAGAGTTAGTAAGGTACTCAATATATTAGTAGAGTGTAAACATCAAGTTTAATATAAAAATGGCTTCTACAGGACTAGAACTGTTTCATTCAGAAGAAATCATCAGGAAAGGACTGAGATACAAGGCGCTTCTAGGGTAATTTTTAAAGCTGACGGAGCCCATCTCTTATCCGGGTCTGAGATCAGCAGATCTTTTTCAGAGAAGGTTAGAGAGTGAGAGAAAAGAAGTGAGATAGAAATATAAAGTAAGAATCGATCCCAGTACTTGACGGATACTTTACTATCGAACTTGAATGGATGAAAGGCAAAGTTGTCCTCTGTAGGATTTGACCTTAAAGAGCAAAGAGACGGAACGAATACAGCAAAGCATTCTATACAACGTTTTAACAGCTCTTCTTATTCGCCGCCTACTGTAGAAGTTATAGTGACGGTTATATATGTAATAGTCTTTAATTATAAGTCTGACTCCTCTATTAAGTTTAACCTGGGTTTTAAATAGTAGCCACACCAGTAACTCAATAAATAACTAGAATAGTAAGCGCACTTGATTTGTTTAAAATAGTTAAACGAATTCAAGTATCTTTTAACAATGTTTACGATTCCTTCAAATCGTTTATTGTATCGCTGACTCTAAGCTTGACTGGCCACGAAAGTAATTGTTTAAAAGAAATTAGACATGTGTTAATTCCATTCCTTGATTGTTCCAGTTTATTCGTTTAGGAATTGACAAATGCTTTATTGGGCACCACTTTAGTGTGTTACATGGAAAATATTCTAATTACTTTCGCCTCTTCATAATGACCTTGGCTGAAGCAATGACTCATTTAATTAGGATGCTGTTCATAAGACCTTCGTTAAACCTGTTTAAAGAATGGTGCGTGTATTAAATAATATGGATTCTTTTAGTCGTTTGTTTAATGTATCTCACATCATTGGACATGTAGTGGGCTTCCATATGGTTAATGCAACACACCGTGCATTGTTAAAGGTACTGATTTATATTTGCTTCTTCGCCCACTTATTCCTGAAAGGGTCGTGGGGCAGAGTCCTCAAACACTCCTTCCAGAGGGTCCTATCAGAGGCAACCACCTCCAACTGATCCGGCTCGATCCCCAAGCGTGACCAGCTAAATCAAAGAGTGTTACTATTTTTTTTTCTGACAATATTAGGACAAAGTGACGCAGCCCAAATATAATTTATATAAGATTATTGTTAAAAATACTGCTGAAATTCTAAATGAAAAATACTAGTAATATTCACCACAAATATAAGCTGGCAGTGGTAACTAAGCTTTGAAACATTGTTTTATGTAATACATTATAGTTCTTGCTTAGTTTCTAGTATTCCCTAATGAGGCATACCTATGATCAAATAGTTTCTTAGTGTAGCCACACTGTGGTTTTATATACCATGAGCTAAATTGTCTAATATATCCTTCATGTTTGTTCAATTTCAACTCAGCTTCCATCGTTTATATATTATGACTAGAGGCATTACAACAGAAACTATATGTTTACGCAGATAGAATCTATGACCGCATTATCCAATTGGTTATTTCCCTCATAAGCGAGTATGAGGGATATTTAGCTGCAATTTCTAACTGATCGAGTGACTACATTTGAAGTTATTTCTTTGGCTTGAAAAGGTTTCTCATTGGATTGCTGTCAGAGAAAACGCGAGAGCATTTAAGGAATATTAAGAGCTCTTATCATTATAAGTCTTATAATTGGTTAGAAATCACAGCTTTAAGGGAATCCTATCTCTATTAAATAGACAGGAAATAACATGGATAACATTCCGAAAGTCAGAGCAACGAGAAGTGACTTACTGGTTAAAAGAAAAATAGATATCGTCAAAACTAAATTACATCTACCTCGATGCGATGTTCAAACATTTCCCTGTAGAGAAGAAAACAAATCATACACACACGCCAACTTAAAATGATTTTCGATACAATTTCCACTTTAACATGTCCACAGCACAATCTGATTCAAGTTAGCGATCGATAGGACGTTTTTGCTAGAAAGCTAAAGAAATGGAGCTTGGTGCAATTAAGAATTGGTATATACATGCATCCAAACGCACACATAAATATATCTACACACGCATATGAATACACCGACATATACATACATTATATATATATATATATATATATATATATATATATATATATATATATATATATACGCATGTGCGTGTGCGTGTGTGTGTTAGTATTAGATTCCTGAGTTCATAGTACTTAACTGATATTTCTTTTATCGATTACAGAAGGATGGATTGCAAAGTCAATTCCAACCGACCTCATTGGAATTCAGAGCAGGAAAATAACCAATGCACTCTTTACTAACCCAGCCATCTTAACAATCATTGTATTTAAACATGATCGATTATTTTGCGCCTACCTTCTTGCCACTATATTTCGGCTAAAGTGATGAGATATTTTGTCATACTAACAAGATTGTTACCAGTGCTACTAAAACAATGTTTCACTATTTAGTAAAAGTAGGAAAAGCAGTGCGCATGCCTCTCTTTTTCAGAGTCCCCTGAAGCTGCTTGGAGTTTTATTCTTGTTGTGTGACATATCTACAATGGTTAGAGAGAGACAGATAGAGATTTTGGCTAGAGATGTAAGCAAAGTATTTGACTTGTAAATCATTGTGAAAATTTGAAATATATGCGTCCCAACACAAGTGAACATAATAATAGTTAATCACTATAATAGTTACGAGAATCAGGTAAAGTTTATATATATATATACATACACAGGCTGTCCCAAAAATGTATACACACTTCAACTGCACTGATAAATATTCCCTGTACAGGTAATCAAAGTGTGTATATATTTTTTGGGAAACCCTGTGTATATAAATTATATATATATATATAAGAGAGAGAGAGGGAGGAGAGAAAGAGAAAGAGAGAGTGAAAGAAAGTGAGTAAGAGTACAACAGAGAAGAGAGAGACAACGAGTGAAGGAAAGAAAGAGAGAGAGAGAGAGTAACACCTTTTATAGGACTGTAAACGTTTCACATTTTATCAATTAAGATTATTAAAAGCATGTAGTTACACAAATAATTAAATAAACAACATGTGGTTTTTTATTTTTATCGTTTGAAACATGAAATAAATAAATAAATCAAATATATACTTACGTTTCCGGTCGAACAGATCGACTCTTCCTCCAAGTTTATGTAGAAGACCCATATAAACTAAAATTCTTGCAGCGTTGTACTTGACGTATTTGGCATATTTGGTGCTGTGGTTGGTATAGTACCATTCATCGGAAGGCAAAAGTAGCTGCATTAACATGTCTGCGATATCGGCTTCGCTGAGAACTGGGTGATAGTTTGGGTTCATGGCAATACATGCCAGAGCTTGCAACAACAGACACAGCAAATGCTAGATATTGGGAAATAGAAAGAGAAATAATAAAAAACAACAACACATAAATGCAACTGTTTATATACTAAATTAGAATTTTTTTTTTCAACACGCTGACGCGTATGTGTATAAATGTGTGGGTGTGTGATGTATACATACATTTATAATTTATGAGTATAAACATATAAACGAGCAAACACAGACACACTTACAAAAATACACACTTAGACATACATTCACAAAATTACACAGATTCACACAAACATTTACACAAACACACTCACACACAGCGTAGCAAATGGAACGTCTGTCCCTGTTTTACTATATTTTTTTCACCATCCCCTTCCTTCCTTTTACACACACATTGTGTGACGTACGAACGGACGTACGGAAATCGCTTAAATTTATATATTGATAGCAGTGATGGTGATGGTAATGATAATTGTTCTACTTTTGGCACAAGGCCATACAATTATCCCAGTGTATTACTGGTACTTTATTTTATCGACCTCGTAAGGATGAAAGGCAAAATTAACCTCGGCGGGATTTGAACTCAGATCATAAAGAGCCGCAACTCTTCGCTGGAAAGCATGGCGTCCGACCCTCTACCGACACTACCAATCCACCACCCTAACATGGCGTCCGACCCTCTACCGATACTGCCAATCCATCGCCCCTTGATGGTGATGGTAATGATAATGATGGTGATAACGACGATGCTTTTAGTAATTTTAGTATTAAAAATGGAAATATGGAAATACTTAGAATTAATTAATAGTGTGTAAAATCATAATTTAATTGAAGCACAATGATTATTACAATCAATAAAAGAAAGCAAAAAAGTAAGAGATGTGATTATATTTTAATCCCGGTACATCCTAATTAAATACCGTTCACTAAAACCAGGCAACGCCTACGTAAATGTACATTCCCCTTCAAAAATGCAGTCTGAAAAATGATTGGAGAACTAACTGTAGTTCTGAAAATTAATACATGTCTCCGAATAGAAACGAGGTAGTGGAACAGTCTGCTATACTAAATTAATGTTGTATTCGATTTTCTACCTCTGTATTATTGGTGGTAGCAAGAGTTAACCAATATCAGAGGCGGTTAATTATATGTGTGTGTGTATATATATATATATATATATATATATATATATATATATATATATATATATGTGTGTGTCTGTGGCGACATTTAAAGCTATAACATTCTCGCTCAGGCTAAGAACGAAAGACTTGCTGAAGAAGTAAATCCTATGTTCTGTCGTCAACAACCATTATATTGCAGACTCCTGCAATAGGAATTTGTCGATCTTGGATTTGCAGAAACTTAGCGCTGATGTTGGATGCTGTATATCTAAGTTATATATTTTGCACTCAGCCTCACCGCTATGTCCGGGTCAGTATAAAATCTTTTCCTGGGTCCTGTATTTTCGTTACTCTAGTGATGCGGCTGGACTGCCGACCGCTATATCTGATTTGCTAAGCTGTCTGAACGTAATGTTATTACTCTGGGGTCTTTCCTCATCTGAGTGCTCAAGCTACAGACCGATTATACATATACGCTAGCTTGGCCGTATTCTAAAGCTTCGTCAATGCTGTACTAAAATTTATATATGTATGTATGTATGTACGCGTGTATGTGTGGGATTATAATGGATTATTGCACTATTACTTTTGGTAAGGTGAGAAAATCGCTATGCATGCTAAATGTGCCGAGCACATTGGGGATCGATCCAAAACAAACGAAATATTCTTCGAAGGTTAAAGTTCTTGCTGTTGAGGGCAGAGAGGGTACCAAAGCATATATATCTAAAATGAAGAAAACCAAGTAATATATATATATATATATATATATATATATATATATATATAGAGAGAGAGAGAGAGAGAGAGGAAAAACACTGGAGAGTGTTTTCATTTACAGGAGCTATAAGACCACTAGCGTGAAGAACATAGAAGCTCATTAAATTACTGGGTTATACGCGAGACCTTTACTTGATATATATATATAATTGTTTCTACTTTTGGCACACGGCCAGCAACTACCCAGTGTATTACTGGTACTTTATTTTATCGACCACGTAAGAATGAAAGGTAAAGTTAACCTCGGCGGGATTTGAACTCAGAATGACAAGGGCCGTAACTCTATACGTCAAAGCATTGTGTCCGACCCTCTACGCTATATATAATGTTAATTATTAAGAGTAATCGTACCATTATTCAACTAATACTCCATATTTAAGGAAGGTAGAGTGTAAATATTATTTTAAGATAGGAATACCATGATCAAACTTATGTTTAGATTGGCAAGATGGGAAATTTATCTGCCAAGACCATCTCATCAGGGGCAGAGTTATACGTTGATTGACATGTAGGGTGTGTATTGTATGAATGGTAGAAGAATGAGATAGTGAAATGAAAGTAAAAAAAAAATACAATTAAAAGCAGCAAAAAAAAAAAATTGAGAAGTTCTATTGGTCAATATGACTATAAGACTGTCATAAAGTTGGTATTGTTAAAAGCTATTTTTATGGAAGCAAGGACGGGAGATAAAACATTTGGTTTATTTTACCTAGACATTAATCAAAATTGTGTTTTACGAGTTGCTTGTGTTAAGTGTTTGTGTTATCGGGTAGCTAATGTTTTTGTCCGTGTGTTTGGTCTATTGAAAAAGGAAAATGTATATATCTGCAATGTTTTTACATCTAAATACTAAAAATATGTACATTTATATACACATTTAAGTAGCCACTGTTTCTTCTACTTTGTTTTCTTTTGTGTAGTGGAATATCAGCCTTAATCAAGCTTTCTTATCAACAAAGGTATTTGGTACTGCTGATGGCATCGTTTTTTTAAAACAGACTAATGCACTATCTAAGAGCTTTCTTCTATGAGATATTTGAGCGTACCTGTAGTATACGTTATTTGCTTTCGATCGAATGATACCATCCCAGACACTTTCTCCACGAAGTGTTTAATTTTACAACATGTAGTATTATAGAAAGTGATTTTCAATGTATATTGAACAAGCTTCATATTTGCGTAGTTACACGTTTCCCAAATATTCGCTGAAAATAAAATATTCCTTTGTTAGTAAGGCGTATCACTGATGAACATTTCGCCAATTGTTCCAGCACATTAATTATTTATCTTGAACACACCTAATATCCATTAATCTTCTACAATAACATATCAATTATCATACAGTTTACGCGTTTTTGAATCCCCAAATCTCAAATATTTAATTTCGTGCTGGAACGTGTTGGTAAATATTCACTAAACTACTTTATCAGTAAACAGAAGTGTTATATAGTTAATTCCCCCAATCCTAGTAAATTATAGGCATTATCTTTAAAAGATCGTCCTGATAGTTGAAAATGAGTACCAACTGCAACTGGAATTTAACCGTGTGTGAGACCGACATCACGTCCAAATACATTTAGTCGCTTAATGCCAACGAAATCACAATAAGTTCTCGTCTGATGGGTTTGTATACACAAGAAATATTTTACACTTTTAACTCTGTAGAGAAAGTCACAGATGACAGACCCGCTAAGTTATTGACCGAGAGGTCGTATTGTATTACTGGTTTCGCAGTTTCTCATGTGACAACGTTAGTTGGTTCACTTAATTTTGCTCTAATTCCGTAGTGTGGGGCGGGTGTTGTAAAACACATATAACCTTCGAAATATCATGTCAAGGTCGAAAGTTTGGGTAAGGTTTTTTTTATGAAAGGCATCACGTTGGTGTATCTTCATTTAAATGTCGGTGTATCTTCATTTAAATGGAGTGCTTCATTAAGTTCCCTGGAACATGATTAATACGTAAAAAATTCATGAAAGTAGGTTTATTTATACTGGGTGGGAAAGGGTGAGTTTAAATATAGAATATCGGAAGATAAATAACTGAGTATCGAGTTAAAGAAGAACGTGGATGCGATAAATGAGTTAAAGTAAATGTGACGAGATTTCGACCAGTGTTGAGTTTGGCATATTGAGAGAATTAGGCGCAGGTTGCAGTGAAATAGCAGTATAAGGAAATCTATTCAAATATTTCTTTAAGTCAAACTGATAACGATTTTCGTATCAGAACCAGTTTGTGATATATCTTTCTCTTTAGGAGTCACTGTAGTGAAAAAATAAAATTAACTCCCACACCAACAATAGTCTCAAAGGGATGTGTTAAAATTTTGAGAACCAATCTACATGGAAGTCTATTGTAGTTAATCTTCCTGGAGATCTGTTACTTGCGATCAGCAATTGAATAGAAGTGTACATATTTAGAAATACTGCGCTGCCCTTATATAACGGAACGCTAACAACGAAGCTGATTTCTCAAACTATAAACTGGTTGTATAATACAATAAATATTTAGTAAATTTGCTTATTATATGAGGTACTAAAAGATTGTAATTTGTGGATCAATTTGCTTATCCAGATAGTAAAAAGAAATGTAGATCATAAAATAGTGGAAAAAACACTGCTTTGAAACCTACGTGAAGCACAACACTGTACAGTATGTCTCCTATGAGTTGCTCTTGAGCTACCTGCAATAATTTCTTGGCTTTTCCTAGAAATACTATCTCCTATAATGTAGTTATCCGTGCAATACAGCCATTATATTCTTCTACTGAGTCTTAAATAGTGAATTAATGGCTTAGATTCGAATTTAAAGGGCGTTATATTGCTGTTTATGTGTGGGATAAATGAGAAATCCACGCCAAACGAGAACACAATAATAGAAGTAAAAAGAAATGAGAGTAAATCACTGATATGTGAGGGGATGTCATAGAGAGGAAGAAAAAGGAACAGAGAGATAGAAAGAAGATAGAAGTGGAAGATGGAAGAGGAGGAATATATAAAGGTAAAGAGACAAATAAAGAAAATGGAGAGTTAAAGAAAATGGAGAGTTAAATCAAATTAAGGAAGATAAAATATCAAATATATTATTAGTTTATCTATATTATTATTGTTGTTTAATATATATATATATATATATATATATATATATATATATATATATAACACATATATATAAACATGAGAAACAGAAAATGGCTAAAGAAAAGAAGGGAGAAAATAAAGATTGAATCCAAAGGGTCTTTATTAATTTTAGCCTTTAGGATGTTTTAGACCAGTTGGACTGGGTAGAAATGACAGATAAATGATGTTAAAAACGACATTTATGTTCCTAAGGTTTCAAGGTAAGATATGAAAAAAGCATAGGTTCCTGTAGTTTGAGTGAGAACAGTTTTGCTAGAATGCCAATGAAGATAGGATACGGCACATATAGTAGTGTGGGTTGGTGAAGGTTTAGATATCACCGCCTATTGTTAGTGAGTAGAGGGCTCGATGTTACAAATTCGTTCCATTGCAAACACACACACACACACACACACACACACACACACACACACACACAAAAGTAGACTATTACATAATTTATTTTTAAAATATAGAAGAGAATATGACTAGGCTGTCTGTGAGACACTATATCTCCTCTAAAATCAATACAAATACACACTCTACTTTTGTATTGAGTCCACTGTTTCGGAACAGTAATCATATATATATATATATATATATATATATATATATATATAACGAAGGAAATGTGGTAAGGAACCAGGCGGACCATAACGCACCAAAGTACTCAAACTTAGGGTAGTAGAGTGGGTAATAGGAACGAGTAGGACTCCGGCGGCTGAGCTCAACCCATTTCGACGGCTAGTACAGAACTAGCCGTCGAAACGGCTTGAGCTCAGCCGTCGGGGTCCTACTCGTTCCTATCTATCTATATATATATATATATATATATATATATATACGTAGGTCCCGGGTTGAGTCGGGGATAACCACAGTAAGTAAGGTACTCAATACATGGCAGAGTAAAATTTTTTTATTTTATAGAAGGAGCTTCTACAGGACTAGTACTGTTTCATTCAGATGAAATCTTCAGGAAACTGGGTGTCATATTAAGTTCTGGTATTTATACATTTAGGTAGTGGTAAGGGAGGGGTGGTGGATTGGGGGTTGGGGGTTGGGGGGGAATGGTATTTAGATACATAGGACCACTTTATTTATTTATTTCAAAAAGCACTCTGGCTAATTGACCACTCCCCAAAGAAAAAACGGCCTGTGCCATGAAGTGGTCCTATGTATCTAAATACCATCCCCCCCACCCCCCGATCCACCACCCCTCCCTTACCACTACCTAAATGTATAAATACCAGAACTTAATATGACACCCAGCTTCCTGAAGATTTCATCTGAATGAAACAGTACTAGTCCTGTAGAAGCTCCTTCTATAATATATATATATATATATATATATATATATATATATATATAACGAAGGAAATGTGGTAAGGAACCAGGTGGACCATAACGCACCAAAGTACTCAATACTTGGGGTAGTAGAGTGGGTAATAGGAACCAGTAAGACCCCGACGGCTGAGCTCAAGCCGTTTCGACGTCCAGAATTAGCCGTCGAAACGGCTTGAGCTCAGCCGTCGGGGTCTTACTGGTTCCTATATATATATATATATATACTTGAAGGAAATATGGCAACTCCTTCAATACTTCATGTTGCGGGTAACGGAGTGAAAATCATGTAATCGCTTCAGCTATAATCAGTTTCTCATTTAGTCTTGCCTCTGGCTGTAATAACACAACACCTCTATAAGTATCCCCATATTGCGTATAAATATCCATACACAAACACACACACACACACACACACACACACACACACACACATATATATATAAATACACATACATATATACATACACATATAAGCATATTTATACATACATTCAGACAGATGTACGTACGCACGTACATATAACACACATACATACATATATATATATATATATATATATATATATATATATATACACATATGTATACGTGTGTGTATATGAATATATATATATATATATATATATATATATATATACACACACATATGTATGTGTGTGTATATGAATATATATATATATATACACACACATATGTATGTGTGTGTGTATATGAATATATATATATATACATACATACACACGTATATATATATTTATACACATCCATGCAAGAACGCGCAGATGCTATTGCGGACGATTATATCATAGGAAAATATATCACGTGTGCAGAATATATATTGGTGCAGGTTTTTTTAAATTTATTTAACGAGGGTTGAAACACTGAGGATCGGAAAAATTTGGTAGATTTATATAAGACCCCCGCAGATGTTTAGTGCAATGACAAGACTGTTATATTAGTTTAGAGTCTTTAATTATACAGTCTGGTGTTATCTGTTAATGTTGCGGTTTAACCGTCAACCAGATGTTGAGTATCAAGCCCTATGCTTGGACAGAACACCAGATCATCGCAGGCTTAAACTACTTGCCACTGATAATATTAATTTTCAACTGAGTATTCTGGTGCAGCATGACATGAAGTGTTTTGCTCAAGAACAACACAAAAGCCAGTCCAAGAATAAACATTCCAACACTATTATATGATGTCCAACACCTAAGTAAATATGTAGTTTATGCTTATATATATCCTTTTGCTCTTAGTATTATTCTGAATTGGACGTTCTGATGTGAATATAATTAGCGCCCGTGTTCGTAATTTTTTAAGAAATATAGCAAGAGGGCTGCTAACAGCAGAAGTGTATGATGAAGTTATATGTGTATAAATACATAGTGCGTAACCGAGACAGCACCAACGTCTATTTATATATACGCATATTTTCCCTGTAAATTGAAAACCCAATAAACATATCTAATCGATTTTTGATCTAATATATATTTTTGCAAATCATATATTCTTTTCAATTTACAGAGTAATTCGTATTTCTCGACATGTTTATATATATATATATATATATATATATATATGACGGCGATGAATTTGTTCTGCAAGGTGATATGAAATCGTGTGTTGAAACAAATATTGATATATTTGGGGAGGGTCATATTGTTATAATATTGCCAGAAATAATAATAAAATACACTCACTGTTTGGTTTGGTTTGGATTGGTTTTTGCTTCAGTATATGCTATATCCCCATAGTTAATTTAATCAATTTTTATCATTGAGTGACGAACGGTTAAAAATATAGATATAAGTATATGGTGCCCCAGCATGATCTCAGCCGGATGGCTGAACATGTAAAAGATTGAGGGTAATTCTCTCCCTCCCGCTCACCATTCATGTAGGCCCCGAAAACATTCATAGACGCTACCTTGCTCTGTGATTAAGGCATAAACAATCTAACGAACACCTCATTCCTAACATACATACATAATCTGATCACCAAACCAAGAGTAAACCGCCTCTCACAAACATCCTTCTCTGAACGGAACCCCATTTAAACACTCTGCAAGGTTTTCTACACTCCCAACTTACTGTATTCTTTCCAAACATTTCACACAATTACCAAATAATCTGGTAACCAATACCAAAATTACGAGGGTGACTTTCCTTCCCTGGTTTACTAAAGTATACTAGTACTATTAAAGCAGTGAAGTTAGTATGAATCATTTAAAAATAGTCTTAAAGCAGTTAAAAGCGTTATAGAAAGCCTGTACCATACATGATAGAAACCATTGAGGGTGAAAAAGAGTAGCAGTATGACAGAAATCGATGTTTAACTTTTATTTCAATATTTCGGTGTTACATTCCCCCTTTTCGAGGGAAATGGTGGATAGTAACGAGAAAGATAGACGCTCTTCAAACTTATTTACAAAATATATTGTACTGTTGCTCTAAATCAATTTTATCAACAATATATATGCGCATGTGCAACTACATATAAATACAGACAGGAAGCTTGCGTTATTTAAACTAATACAATGTAATAAGTTTTCTTAATCCGATCATTTTGTAATTATACTGGATGGTTTGTAGAAAGAAAGCTCTATAGACTTTTCTTATTTCTTTCAAACTGCTTAGCAAACATTCCATTATAGCTCTATTGTTCATGAAACTCTATTTTGTAAATTGATTGGACTTAATATTTTTATACTACTCGTGTAATAAATGGAGAAAAAATCCAAACAGCTTTAAAAAAAAAATAATACTAGCAAAAATAATAATTGTTTCTACTTTTGGCACAAGGCTAGCAATTATCCAGTGTATTACTGGTACTTTATTTTATCGACCCCGTAAGGATGAAAGGCAAAGTTAACCTTAACTAGCAAAAATAATAATGGTTTCTTATATAGGCACAAGGCCAGCAATTTTGGGGGAGGGGGAAAATCGATTAAATCGACCCCAGCACGTTACTGGTGCTTTATTTTATCGACCCCGTAAGGATGGAAGGCAAAGTTAACCTCGGCGGGATTTGAATTCAGATTGTAAAGGGCCGTAACTCTATGGTGCAAAGCATGGCGTCCGACCCTCTACCGATACTACCAATCCACCCCCCTCACTAGCAACAATAATAATGACAATGTAAAGTACTTTTCTCGTGAGGAATCAAAAAAAAAAAAAAATCGAGAGAAATATTGAAAACTGAACTACAAAATTGTTTTCAGTGAAAAAATATTAGAAACAAGAAATGAAGCTAAATTATATTGCATGATTTCAATAACTGCAAGACACTAATGGACAAAATTAACCAAAATATTGCCAATACAGACACAAAAAAATTATTAACAAATAAAATGAAATAACAGATAAAACAAATCAAACATACAACATTAAAACATTTGTTTGCAATACTTTTTTTTTTCAATTTAAAACTATTGGGTGATTTATGTAAGGAAAGAAGCAATTAGCAATGTTGACTTATTTCAAATTATAGAAGAAATAAAAGAATCGAATTTACTGAATCGAATACTCAAGAGTTAGAAACGATTGTTTAAAGAAAACAACAACCATGTATAGTTTTGTGAGCCTGCATATTATTCTTGCAGCATATTTAATCTAAGACCTATTTTAGATTCCGTTATTTTGTTTAACAAAACATTATTGAAGTAGCATTTAGTAGTACTTGTTTATTGTTGTTTGTTTCACAGAAATATTTACATGCAGTAGTAGATAGCGATATGAACATGTCGGGGTTGTTATTTACATATCATTCTGTATCGTTACAGGCAATGGTATGTCTTTTATATGGCTTAATCAAATGAAGAATTCCAACCACCACCAAGGTTGGATTTAGACATTGGCGGGTCCGGGGCACTTGAGGCTTGGTTGAGGGGGTGGTGGTGGGGCGGTCATTCCTACACAAAAAAATTAGATGACAGAGCACCCTCACCCAATTTTACATATCAACGTTAGCTTGGCTCAAGTAATTGGAAATGAAAAGTCATACATACAGGTATGAAATTCAAAAATTCTAACCATCCTAAAAATTAAAAAGCCCAGCTGAGGGCACAAAAAAATTGCTACAGGTGGGGGCACTCATGCAGGAGGCTCGGGCAATTGCCCCCTTTGCCATCCATTAAATCCGGTCCTGACCACCATAGCTTTTTATTGAGTGTGTTTTATGGTGGAAGGCTGCATAGAAATTAACAGAAAGTGAGAGTTATCCTTAGACTTGCAACGTCTTTAAAGAAGGCCATTAGCAGGGTAGCTGAATTAAAGGTGATGTATTATTGTATGTAGTTCAGGTGGGTTAATAGATACTTAAATTATTCAGGTTACTCATATATGTATGATGCGGTGTATGCAAGAACAAATAAGTTAGATTTGAAGTGATGCACATTGATTCAGAAAGGAAGTCATATATATCATATATAGAAGTAATTGATTTAAAAATATACCTCAAATTTTGAGACTTATACAAATGTAGATATATTTTTTTATATTAAAAATAGTATGAATAAGAACAGTTTTATATATTCATTGTTGTCTAATCTTAAGTGGAACACACCTAAGACTAATATCAGCCCAGATTTGGCTGATACATATTGAAGGTCAATACTGGGGTGGAAACAATAAAACTATTTTGTCTTATTACAATATGAATAATACTTGAAACATTTCACCGGATTTTTTTTCAGAGGTATCAATGTACACACCCTCCTATATATATATTATATATATATATATATATATATATATATATATATATATATATATACACAATATATATATATATACACAATATATATATATATACAATATATATATATATATATACAATATATATATGGTGGCTGCCAACTCGTTTTCGAGTACGGCCACTACTTTATATCCATGTAGGAGAACCCCTACCGATGCGCTGAACGAGTGTGACTTTTCAGTCCAGCCAGCGACTTGAAAACTCTAGTACAAACACTACACTTGTGACAATGATTGACACACAGTGCTGGGCCCATGGTACCATGTGACGACAAGTGCAGAGAGATCTCCAGATATAAAGCAATGCCTGTGCCGTGAAGCTTTTATAGTGAGCAAAGGCACTGCACAACGCCAGTCCCACTCTCTTAACCAAGATGATATTTACCAAAAAGAAGAACAAGTCAACATCATTGGATACCATCAGGGTTGCAGGTGTTATATCAGAGTTTTCCTTCTCCTAGAATTCTGCCTTGACAAAGGCTAAGGGGTCATCTCTCCCGGTGATTTTGGATGGCCATTGACTCTCAAGAGCTCCTTTGCCCTTTGACAGGTTTTGTTTTTAGTCCTGCAGGATGTCCAAAGTCACCCTCCTCACCAAGAAAACTTGGTGGGGTTGCCAGTTTAGTCGCCAACGACCCGACCATGAGACAGGTTGTACTGGGATACATGTTACCAGTAGCACCACAATATATATATATATATATACACAATATATATATATATACACAATATATATATATATACACAATATATATATATATATATACACAATATATATATATATATATACACAATATATATATATACACAATATATATATATATATATATATACACAATATATATATATATATATACACAATATATATATATATATATATATACACACAATATATATATATATATATATACACAATATATATATATATATATATATATATATATATATATATATATATATATATATATAGTGAGCATTTGCCAATCGCTAATTGCTAGTACTAATGTTATATTCCAATTTTGAAAGGAAGATATTTCATTTATTCTTAATCTTGATATTACAAAGAACATTAAATTTCGGAATTTGAACATTTAAGTAATTTAAATATAGGAGTCTTAATATGCTGATCACATGCTTGCTATATAACCGTTTCTTTATTTATAAATCTTTTGTAAATATAATATGAAGCATTCCTGCATTCTATTGAAATTGTAAATGCCTTAGATAATGAAAATATTGCATCTGAGATTTAAATTATTTTTCTGTATTTGATACATACATCCTCATTATATCATCTTAACACAATATTACAATTATTCAGGTCTATAGTTTTCCTCTGTTCTATCTTTTCTTTCTATCCCTTCTTATTTCGTATAAATAATACCTCAAAGAAATTGAATCAACAAAACAAACATTGAATCGACAAAGTTAATAAACAACCAAAATATATTTTTTGTACGACATTCTTTTTCTTCCCATAATCAAGTATTAAATTATCTATCCCTAATATCACATATTGTCATCAACTCTTTCCAGAAGAGATTTCAATCACATTGCTTTGTTACATGATATAGCTATAATTATTAATTTTTGTCATCATTTTTTCGATAAAGCATTGTAACATCGTATCACACCCCATGTTACTCAATGCTAACTGGAATCCAGGATGAATACTTCACTTACAGAATCAATGGTGTAGAGGCAATATTGAACAAATTAATTAGAACTATCAACAAACATTAATATGACAAACAAGTAATCGATAATCAAATAAATTAATAAAAATATGAAAATTATTAATATATACCACAAATTAATTAGGATTATCAACAAAATTAATACAATTAATATCAATAATATCAAACAAACGAGAATCGAATCAATTATTAAAAATATCCAAAAATATTGATATATACCCAAACCAGAGCCAGTTTTACCAAAAGCCGAACTGCTAATAACGGTTACGTAAATAAGTGGAGATTCTAGCAGTCTGGTGCGTCATCAACCCGGAATCGGCATAAGACTTCTCATTGGGTATTGTCCAGTAAACAACACGAAAAAAACAAAACAAGACATTTTCTCAGGTATTCATCATGCTGGAATGGAATGTATCGACTCAGCTTTAGTGTATCCGCCACTAACTTGAAAACAATTACCTCTACTCCTGCTGTGTGGCCCAAAAGGGGCGGAAATCAACCATGGGAAGTAATTCACTCGCGTTTTCAATCTAAGAACTCTACTAGAATTATTACTAGGAGTAAATATATACAGATGTGTGTATGTGTGTGGGAGAGAGAGAGAGAAAGAGAGAGAGAGAGAGAGAGAGAGAGAGAGAGAGAGAGAGAGAGAGAGAGAGAGAGAGAGAGAGAGAGAGAGAGAGAGAGAGAGAGAGAGAGAGAGATAGAAAGAACATATTCTGATTTCTATTTCCAGAAACGCAGAGTTTATTTTGAACAGGCTTTGAATATTGAACAAGCGCGTGTCATTAAATCCCGAACATTCCAACAAAAAATCAAAATATTAGAGGACTTTGATCAGACCTATTAAATCTCGTCACAAAGAAGAAATTTCCTAAGTTCTCTAAAGCCCATTCCATGTTAAAACACATCATTTGCAACCTTTAATAATCAGACAAGACCTATTACTTCCACCCTAAACGACACATATTTACCAACTACACAGAAGCACATGCAGTCATTTGCTGAAACATATCATCACTGGCAACTACATGAAACAGAAGAGATAACTTTTGGTCATTTTCATGATGAAGAACCGATTTAATTCAGAGACATATTCTCAGACCTTCTATTGATCGGTGTAAGTGTCGTATTTCTTTGGAATATGTTTAATGTAAATATTGTGTCAGTTGAACGAATGATATTTCTTGAATCATTAAATCAATAATGTTTTAGCAGCAAATAAATTGAGTATTGCAACAACTTTTCTAGGTAATCGCAAAGTAATGGAAATAAAACGGATTAAGGAACTCCATTTAATAATACATAACTGGAAATTGCAGTTGCCACTGAATAGCTTATATAAATGGTTTATACGTAAATAAACAACTCACATTTTGGAATTATTGTTTGTTATTTGAACAACAATTTAATCT
Organism: Eledone cirrhosa; assembly: GCA_964016885.1. Taxonomy (NCBI): domain Eukaryota; kingdom Metazoa; phylum Mollusca; class Cephalopoda; order Octopoda; family Eledonidae; genus Eledone; species Eledone cirrhosa. The sequence continues at coordinate 8,158,910 of OZ024750.1, read as the reverse complement.
TCAGCTTGCACGAATAAAGAGTCGTCAATGGTTGGGACATAATAGTTGTATAATAAAGATATAAAGCAGATATTAAACGATCAGTTCTTATATTTTTCGGGCAAATATGGAAAAATAATTGCTTGAACTTTTCTATTCAGATGTATCCCTTTATACATTTTTACCTCCAACATACATTACCATCATCATCATCGTCAGATTGCGGTGGCAGAGGTTACAACCGATTACCCCCATTGTCATTTTCATAACGTAGTTGTCTGTGTTGTGGTCAGCCCTGGGCGTCTATGTAATTTGAATACTCAGAATGAATAGAGCAGGAAAAGACTTGACAATCTTTCTAGTCTCACGCTATCATAATTCTGACAATCCACCGTCCCTGAAATAGTACTTTATTTTATTGAACTGAAAAGCTTTGGCAACTAGATTACCAGTTTAGCGATTTGAGCAGATAGGAAACATATTTAAATAGAAAGAGCAAATTATTCTAAACTATTTTGAGTTAGTGTAGAAAATAAAATAAAATATATTAAAATGATTACTCCCAAAAGCAAAAAGCAAATATTATTTGTCTGCTATCAATCTACGACTTATTATTGTTTCTATTGCAAGATGAATAATTACTATGTATTTTTGGAAGAGATAATTCAGTTATTTGTAACTTATCTTAGTTAGAAACATTGTAGTAATTATTGAATATCCAAACGCTATTTTTGACAAGTAATAAATGGTATAAACACAGTAGAGGACGGATAGATTCGACATGAACAAGAACCGTCCTAGCAATAGTGTATCACTCCTATTAACAGTAAAAAGGAAACAAAACTATGGTACGTTTGGTATGGAAATGTATTGCGATACGAATCCCTGTCCTAAACAATTCTCCAGATATACCAGGAAGAGGGAGAAAAAAAGGCAACGAATGTTCTGTCTTACAACATTAACGCGAGAACCTGTCACAGCAGTGCGAGGAACTTGCGATTTCAGAGTCAGGTTCGATCATCGCATCGATCGTGCCTGGAGCTGGTCGCCAGAGAAATTATTGTAATATGTCTAATAAATTCTAGTTCGTCGCACCACTGATTCTCCGTTTCTTATGTGATATATATATATATATTAAAATAACAGATTAAAGTTTAAGCAAAGAATCGCTGCTTTCACCTTTAACGGGATCTTCTGAAACTAAAATAATCAATCTGTGAACGCAGAAGTAAAGATTTGTTTTAGTTTCAGAACATCCCGTTAAGGGTGAAAGCAGCGATTCTTTGCTTAAACTTTAATCTGTTATTTTAATAAATATTTGATCTAGGGTTCTTATATATTTGATATATATTAATCCTTATCGAGTCCTCTTTCGATTTTAGTCTTCATATTTATTATTATTACTATATATATATATCTTTCTCTCTCTCTATATATATATATATCCACATATAAATGCATACAGAATATAGATAGATTGATGGAAAGACATGTATAGATAGATGCATACATACATGTATACATATATACGGACATACATACATGCGTGCGTATTTGAGTGTGTGCATGTTCTATATGTTAAATTTCTAACGTCATTCACTTTGCAGCTGGTTAGTTTGACATATGTTAGAATAAAATCTTTTCACAAAAACCAAACAAAGCAAATATATAAATACTATACTAACTGTAAATTTCAAAGTGTTATATGAACTCTCGCCCCGTGTGTGTCATTATTTGAATGTTGATGTTTAACTAATCACACCGTCATGACATCTGTAGGTGC
>OZ024750.1:8149648-8152148 GCA_964016885.1 Eledone cirrhosa | reverse complement strand
GTGAGTTCCATAGCTCATTGAATGGTTGAACTATAAGATTTCCCATTAGTATATCTAGGGTGAAATAACCTAACGTTTTCCAGCATCACCTGCGGAACACTCTTACAAAAATAAATAAATGAATAAATAATCATGCCTGTTGTTTTTTTTTTTGTTTTTTTTTCTGCCCCAGGTTGGCCTTAGTCTAAACGGCTTTCAACCAAATGTATTTTGACTGTTACAATCCTTATCTTTTTCGGCCCCATGTATACTAATAAATGGTGGATTGCCAGTATCGGTAGAGGGTCGGACGCCATGCTTTGCAACATAGAGTTACGCCTCTTTTCGGTCTGAGTTCAAATCCCACCGAGGTTAACTTTGCCTTTCATCCTTACGGGGTCGATAAAATAAAGTGCCAGTAATGCACTGGGATAAATGCTGGCCTTGTGTAAAAAAATAGAAAGAGTTATATTTTTTGTGAATAGATGCCATGGCTTGTAGAGAGGACAATGGCCCAGTAGTAGGATGGGAAAACATTGTGTTCAGCCAGACATTGATGAAGCGGTGCTTCATGTATTTAATAATACGAGTTGATAAAAATTTGATCAATTGAGATCATGTACGCAATATGTGAAAAATATATTTTCCGAGTGTATATAACTCTAAAAAAAAAACAAAAAAAAAAAACAATCAGGAGAGATGAGCTGAATATGATTAGTTGACCATAATATTTGGACAGTATATACAATGCAGATTGGAACAGATCTCATATTTAAAAGTAATCTGTAAAAGCAAGCAGATGCTTTATGAAATTGTTAGATCAGTGCAGCTAAGCATATTCATCTCAATTAACAAGATATAGATATGATCAGTATATTATAGAAATAAATGGAGAACAGTAGTGCTGATTATGAATATCGATCATATGACTGGGGAAAATACCGCAAATGACTCTTATGAATTCGCAGTACAAATACTCTAAAGTCTTGCATATATAATATAGCAAGTTGAAAAACTTCAATCAACTGAGATTATGCAAGCAATTAGTAGTACATTATATATAAGCAAGGAAAGGAAATAACGCCAGTACGATTAAATAAAGTTGGGTTTCAGATATGTGAGGCTGTCAAATATGTGTGACTCTCACTGGCGATATATTTATCGTTCAACAAAACATATATTTAGCAGAGATTACGTCAAAGTATTAAAAAAATTCGAGACGAATCTCATCGAATATAATAGTGGAAAACGAAAGAAGCGTAAGTTTGCATTCTTCGAATAGAGTGTGAGTGGTGACAGGTAGATCCACAGAATGCGCTGGAGGCACGTCAAAGTAGTCTAGGGTCAATCTAATCTAATCTGGCCGAGTTTACACTCGCAAATAAGAAGAAACAGGGCCGCCCTTAGGCGCATTGGATTTGGTGTACTTCATATTTGTTTCGGTTGCTCAATACAATAGTGCTCTTCTAACTTGAGATGGCCATTGACTCTTATGAGTTCTTCCGCCCTTTGTCAGGTTTTATTATTTGTCCTGTAGAGTGTCCAAAATCACCCTCCTCACCAAGTAAACTTGGTGGGGTTGCCGGTTTAGTCGCCGACGACCCGACGAGGTGATAGTTTGTACTGGATTACATGCTACTAGTAGAACTCAAGAGTGACCTGACAGAAAAGTTCAAGGGGCAAGGAAGTGGAAGAAAGAGGAATAAGGAGAGAGAGAAAACGTTGAGGTGGAGGAAATGAAGAGTATGTCACATCGCATCGTCTTAAAAAAGAACGCAAAAATCTTCCTGATATACAAAACAAATCGGATAGATACACTTAGAACATTTTCATTATAAACCTGCTGATTCAGCGCTAACATGGAGATACTTAATAACAACGTTGATCATAAAACAACCAGCATAACCATATCTACATAGTTTAAACATCTTAAATGAAAGCGTCGACCCATAAATCAGGAAATCAATATAGTAGAAAGTTGTTTCATCGATCGATTAATAGATATCATATATTATAAATAGTGTAGCTTGTTTAATTAAGTAAATATGAAAACTCGTAAAATATTATAAGAGGGTCGCTTTTATAATTAGATAAATACAGCAGCATGAGACATTATAGGAAAGGGTAGCTTCTGAGTGATAAGTTTGTATAATTATATAGAATAGAGCGTATTGTATCAATATTTAAATATGGTAGATTGTATCAGTTTGCAAATAATTATATATGCATCTATCTATCTATATATATAATGTAGTTTACATAATTACACACATAAGGTAGCTCACGTAATTCAGTAATTCTTCACGAAGATGGAAACTTAGACATGTGCCATGTTTTGTTCAATAAATAATAAATTTATTCCTTTTTAATAACTATAAAATGTTCAGCTGTTATATTACTACACATATATTGCAGAAATACGTATATTTAAAATATATCATTTAAGAAAGGTAACATGTAAGCACGAGTAGAAAATAGTTAATAACATCTTTACATGAAACCTACACAAATTGTTTAAAAT